>JARYZH020001390.1:0-30288 GCA_030021035.2 Notholithocarpus densiflorus
CAAAGTGGAAGAGTGTCACAAATGGGGTTATCCCTGCATGGGGAATTCAGAGTCTCATTTTTTGAGTAGTTGAAAAGGAAACTGGTCTGAAATTTTAGGAAAAAAAACTGGTCCTTGCATATATGAAGCACAAGCAGCTACTAGGGTTGTAAAGTCAAATATTGGTTCGTACCATTTTTTATCAGTTCATTAATAAAACTGTTGTAGAAATTGATGCCCTCTTGGTTTACTCCACCAGCAACGGTCCCATCTGCATGCAAGTTGATTATATAAATAGAACATAAATTTTCTTTTCTTTTCTTTTGAAATATTTTGTTAAATATTTTGTTGATTTGAGGCTGGCATATTTTCAGTAGCGACTCCATGAATTTTTTTCAGGGTGTTCCTTAAGAAGCATAAATTACACAATCTAATAATTTGTTATATTGTTGTTTCATTAATTATAAAATTATTAATTGTTGTTTAACCTAACATAATTTAATTTGTTTGTCTTTTATAATATATTGGTTAATTAAATTATTAATTATTGTTTATTAGTTGCTTCCCTTAATTAATTATTGGTTAATTAAATTATTATTTATTAGTTGCACTAGCACACATCCTATGTGCATTTACTTCCCCTAATTCAAATATTCCACCGGCCTCATGTGCCCATCCACCCCCACCCCCACCCCACTCAACAGACAAGCCTTATGCCTCCAATAAAAAGTTTTCAATTTTAATTAAATAAGTTGTTCTCAAATAAATTCTTAATAAACCGTCAACAAGGATTGAACAAAAAAATAAATGCACATACAAGGAAAAAAAAAATCATTGTTGCACTATGAACACAACACAACACTACAATTCACTAACTTTATTATATCTCAACTCCCAATTAATTTCAAAGTTTCAAACAAACTCAATTTTTACTTTAAAAAAAAGACACTAACAGACAAACATAACTATTTACCATTAAAAAATCTGCTATTCATATAAGCACAAAAAGACAAAAAAAGAAGAAGACAAAATTCAACTCATAAAGCACAACACGTGGGAGGAATGGAGGATATCAATCCACCACTAGACTCTAGACACTTCTACTATTTTCTTTAAGTCATTGTTTAAGTCCCTTAAAAAGAGAAAGAACTCTCTCACTCTCTGTCTTTTGTATCAGACAGTTTAAGAGTTTTTTTTTTTGTTTATGTGCTCGTTGCTGATCACTTGCTCATGAGTGAGTGAGTGAGAGAGAGAGAGAGATACCAGATCTGGTGAGTTTGGGCTAGGGGCGAGGCTGGCAGCTCTGCTGCTACCATGCTGCTGCTACCTCTCCCTTCACTGCTTTACTTCAACCATCAGCTGTTGAGTCTCTTGGTTAGGCTTAGGGTTTTTTTTTTTTTTTTTTTTTTTTTTTTTTTTTTTAAATCTTTGATGGAATGACAGATTAGTTTTGTTTTAAATTTTTGAAAGGCCGGGCTATTTGTTTTTGATAAAATTTGGTTGATTGGATTAAATTTTCTTTAGCTTTACTATTTTTGTGATTTATGTTGTTGTGCTAAATTTTCTTTTATAGATTAGATTCATAAATTCTTTTTATGGCCTTTTAAAGTGCCAATAATATTGTTGGGCTTTTTGTGTGCTTTCTCTGTTACAATTTTTTTTTTTTCATATTTTGAATTTTTTTTGTTTTTGCTTGAAAGTAGAACAAATAAAATTTTTTTTTTTTATTTGAGGGTGATTCTAATTTTTCTTGAGAGTGTTCCTAATTTTTTTTAAAGGGTAAACAAATAAAAAAATTTAATTATTATATATATATATATTTTTTTTTTTTTCAGTTCAGGGTGTTCCCCGGAACACCCTGAGCTTAACGTGGCGTCACCACTGCATATTTTGAAGAAAAAAGTACCAGGGAGGATTCTTGACCAGGAAATAGAAAATCTGTAAGTGTCTGCCCCCATATATTTCAGTAGTTGCACGTCCTCCTGTGACACCAACCAATTAGAGAAAGAAAGAAAATCACACTATAAGGTACAAATTGGTGACCAGAAAATGACAACAATTTAAACAAGCTTATTTTCTGGAACCAGGTTAGTGCAAAAACTTGTTCTACTTATAAAGCTTTCATTACTATTATAAAGAAGATTGAGAATCCGTGCTACACATTAGCAACATTTCCTAATTGGAACTTCATGATTCAATAATGTATGTGTATAGTGTGACAAGTTATTTAAAATTTTAAATAATGTAACAATAGATATATTATTAGATTTATAATATATCTAAATTGATTTATAAAATAAATCCATTCTAAATAAGTATGATCTTTTTCATTCTGATAATAAATAACAAATAATTCCTTTTGGTCGAACTTAGGAAATGATATGTGATGAGCATGAGATCTAAAAAAGGTCAAACTTTTGAAATACATGGGTAGTGCTTAAGTGCTTTAATTATATTCTATCTTTAGTTGTGTATCAAAAAAAAAAATTTTAGTTTTCTTGCTTTGACCATTTGTAGAGTAGAGTTGTTTTTATCATTTATTAATAATTATGTAGCAATATTCATATATACTTTGTAACGATGGTATGAATCAACTGCTCTGTCCTTGTCTCCAATTCCATCATCGATATTATGATCCCAGGTGCTTGGTCCTCTCCCTCCTTCATCACCTGCTCCTTCTGTCTGCACCATGTCAATGCATGTCAACTATTTATGCAACACAAGTTTTCTATATTAAATCCAAGTTGTTAATTAGATCTATTATGAATAGTACTTGATTAAACAAACAAACATCAATATCATGCACAACGGAATAGTAAATAACACAAGATATGATGGCCTAGGAAAACAAATTAAACAAACTAGTTTCACAATATAAAAAAAACCTAAGGGGAAACATTCCCAAAAAACAATCCACTATAGTAAAGAAAAGTTTAAGATCTAGTAAAAAACCCTTTGTCTTAGATTCTACAATCTCAAAAGATGAACTTACAATAGAAACCTTCTACCGCATCCTACTGCATCAGAGCCTCTAAACTCTTCAATATATGAACATTCCACGAATGATCCATTTACAATCACAATCGGAACCTCCGACTGACTCCAAGAACTTCTTGAAGATTTTTTTCACAACAGTAAGTCTGTGGTGGTTGCTAAGGCTTTTGCTTCTTCACCAAACAAATTAACTTCAAATTTATTTTGAAACTCCTCGTATGGTGAAATTAAGAGAACTTGGTTACAAAAACCCTAGCAGCACAAACGGATTGTTTCTTTCTCTAAAAAACCTTATAATATTTGGCTCATAACGTCCTTTAAATACCGATTCAAACGAATCTTAAATCAGGCTTCAAATGGACAAGTTATGGGCTTTTTTCGTGCCGCTGATTTTTGCTGAAACTCAAATCTTGATAGATTGAAAGGTATCGAGCCAGCTATCAAGGAGGCAGAAGGTGACTTAGAAGGGCTAGATTGATTGAGATGTATCAAGGAGGTATCAAGATAGCTATCAGAGGTATCGAGAGGTATTGAGCCAACTATCGAGGTACATGCTAAAATTCATTTTTCTTGAGCTTTTCTTGAGCAAACTTTGTGTCTTCAACTTAATCTTCAATTACAACTTTAAAACACATCAAAATTCAATAGAATCTTAGAATCTTCCCCTTTGTCAATCCATGACAAAACCTCAATTACAAAAATATCCCAGTTACAAAGAATGAATCCATATTCAACTAAACTAGCCTAATCTAACAACTTGTCCCAAGAAATCATAGCACAAACTAGGATTGATAGTTTTGATTGGCTTCATATTTGTCTTTTCTTAAAGCACTTAACAAACACATTATGCGCATTATGTGGAAAATAATGACAGATAATACACAAGTAAAGCACAAGATTATGTATACCAATAAAAATTGGCACAAAACCCCAAAGTACATAATGCTCCTCCTAAGTAAATAAAACACATCTCCCCTTACAAAAACATGTATTGCTCACCTAAAATGTAGAAACTCCAAATACCAATTTTCTCCCCCTTCTTGTCATGATTGACAGAAAGCTACAAAGTGTTACCAAGGAAACATAAAAGGGATCAAAGGGGCACAAAGAATCCATAAACAACCATCAATAGAATGAAAACAAGATGTTGTGGATACTAAGGGAACAACATATGGTAAATAAGAATGACACACTCATGGAATGCAAATAGATAAAACTCCCACTATAAAGAGCAAGTATATAAGAACAACATTCTTCCATTTAAAAAAAAAATTTATAGAAAAACTGTTAGAGAAAAAAAATTTTGAGGAGAAAAATGAATAACCAAAAAAAAAAAAAAAAAAAAAAGAGATTGCACATAGAATACCAATATTCTCTCTTTCATTTTATGCAAATCTTGACACTATGTAACCCATGAACAAAGGTATACAAACACTTCTAAGCATGATCACTTAAGACTATTTCGTATGAAATAAAAATTCACGCATACAAGGGGTTTTCATGTGCTCAGTGTCTTATAAAATCATATTAACCTCAAAAATAGAGAAAAAGTTATGAAAAGAAAAATTATAAAAAATTCCAAGGATTTCAAATCAATCAAAGGGTATTGACCAAGGAAAACCAATAAAACAAACTAGTTTCACAAAAAAAAAAAAAAAAAAAAAAAACCCTAGGGAACCTTCCCAAAAAGCAATCCACTATAGTAAAGATAAGTTTAAGATCTAGTAAAACCCTTATCCCTAAACTTTACAATCCCAATAGATAAACTTACAATAGAAACCTTCTACTGCATTAAAACCCCTAAACTCTCAATATATGAACCCTCCACGGATAACACACCCACAAACACAATCAGAACCTTTGACTGACTCCAAGAACTTCTTAAGGGTTTTCGTCAAAGCAATAAATATGTGGTGGTTGCTATAGCTTCAGCTTATTCACCAAACAAACTTTAGATTTACTTTGTATCTTTGGTATGGTGAAATTTAGAGAACTTGGTTACAAAAAACCTAGTCGTAAAAATGGTGTTTTTCTCTCTCTATAAAAATCCTTCTAATAGATGGCTTATAACATTCTTTAAAAATCGGTTCAAATAGATCTCAAATCGGGCTTCAAATAAACAAGTTATGAGCTTTTTCATGTCGCTAATTTTTGCTAAAATGCGAATCTCGGTAGATCGAGAGGTATCGAGGAGGTTTCAAGATACCTATCGAGAAATATCGAGCTAGCTATCGAGGAGGCAGAAGGAGGGCCTAGAAGAGCTCGATAGATCGAGAGGTATCAGGAGGTATTGAGGTAGTTATAGAGAGGTATTAAGTTAGCTATTGAGGTACGTGCTGAAAATAAACATTTTATGAGCTTTTCTTAAGCAGGCTTTGTGTCTTGAACTTGATTTTCAATTACAACTTTAAGACACATCAAAACCCAATAAAAGAACAAAATTTGGCATAGTTTGACAATACCAAAACATATGAACCTTACATATATATATATATATTGTTTGTTTAAACCCCTTAAAGCAGATTGTTTAACCTACTATATTAGTCAAGTAATTACTTAGGTTAATTATCCAGATCTAGGTTAAACAATAATCAATCATATCATGCAAAGTAGCGGAAAATAAATAACACCACGATATGATGACCCAGGAAAACCAATGAAACCAACAGTTTCAAGGTAAAAACTTGGGGAGGATTTGACCTAACTATCCTCAAGGTAAAACAAATCCACTAATAGAGAATTGAAGTTTTTACAAAAGATTGAACCCTAAATCTATTGCTACCTCCAGTAGTAACTTACTGACACGACCACATGCAAGCTCCGATTCCATGGAATCCTTCTCTCTTGGATTTACAGCACATAAGCACCCACGCTTGTGACTTTAAGATCCCACTCAAAGGTTTCAGATCATGACTTGTTGATCTATGCAGCAACTAGATTCCACTAGCACTTGATTGTAGATCTTGTTTCAATAGACGCTTGTAGAGTTAAAAGGTACAAAACCTCTCATATCTCACAGGAGTAACTCACAAGTCCTCCAAAAGTCTTCAAAATGTGGCTAAGGTTTTCCTTTTATATGTAGGAGTGTTGGACTGAAACCCTAAACATTTTCGCGGGCTTGGGCCTGTTTAAAAATTCTACAGAAATTATTTTTCTGTGTTTCTCGATCGGTCAAGCCTTATCCTTCGATTGGTCAAGCTTCACAAAAAATTAATTCTTTTTCCTGCAGCTTGTACATTGTTGAGTTTTGACCTGTACAGCTTTGACCAATGTCTAACACCTATCCTAAACATGTTTTTGTTCTCGGTTTGCCAACACTTACAAGTTGAAATTCTAAATATTTAATCCTAAATCTTTAGAACCTAATAATCTCCCCCTTTGGCAATCCGTGACAAAACACACTTAAAAAAAGAATTGCTCAACTCAAGAATTAGCCCAACTTACACATTACTGACCAAATACAATTCCATCACAATTCACTAACTATTAGTTGCTAGAATAGATAGTAGATGAGAAAGAATTAACCTGTAAATTCCTAAAACACTCAAAACAAAACCATAAATGCATGTGTGGAAATTACAGTATAAATCCAATAAATAAAAACTGAACTTGAATTCACAAAACATAAGAGATAGATAGAATATCAAATGAATAAACATCAAATAAACTATCATAGTCAATGAACCAACAATGTTTGTGAAACAAGAAAAATAAATTAAAACAAATATACATCAAAACAATGAGAAGAAAAAAAATATATCAAAATCTCTCATCGACAAAACAATAAACAACTCCCCATAAATACAAAATCTCTCTACCCTACCCCTAAATACAAGAGCCCTAACCTAAACCTACTCCCCCTTTTTGTTACGTATTGCCAAAGGCAACCATCAAGGGTCAGAGGGTGGAGGAGGTGGAAAAGCACTCCTATACTCAGCAAAATCTGCTCTCAAGGTAGCAACCTCAGTGAGTAGCTCATCAATAAGCTGTCCATGAGCCACCTGAGTAGTCATAAATGACTCTATCATGGCACGGAGTGAGAAAGGAGAGGTAACAGTAGGGTCAACAGTATCATCATCACCAACAGGATCCACAACTGCAATAGGATCCACATGAACCTCCTCAGCAGCAGGCTGATCACCAGAGGCAGGAGCTGTAGTAGAAGCTTCACCTCTTGGTCTCTTTGAAGTCCCAGTGCTTGGTTCAACACTCTTCATCTGAGCCTGTCGCTATCTGAGAAAAGTGGTTCCTATAGGGGCAATGATATGAACTAATTCTAGAGCAGGAAAGTCTTCTAACCCTAGAAAGTTCAACACCCTATATATAAACACAGGAAAGAACAGCTTTTGTGCTTTGGATTTACTCTTATAAATTTCAACAATGGTCTGAATGAATAGGGAAGGAAAACACATGGACCCGTCTATGATGAAGGCATAAAGGAAAGAACATCTGTCTAAAGGAATGGTGTGAACATGAGAGATAGGGAAGATGTTGGAAAATCTGGTTTTGCATCTCATACAAAATACACAGCGGAAGCAACAATCACAGATCTACTTCATTCATGAGAGATAACATATAACGTTGAATTCTAGAACAAAGAATAGAAAGCGTACCTTGATGCAGTGAAATTCAAAGCCAAGACTTGAGAATACCTTTAATCTTTATCTCAATTCCACATGATGCCCAAAAAGTGTGGTCTCTCAATCAGTCCTTTTGTACGTTGATTCTCAAAGAAAGTTCTTCTTCTCATTGTAAAGAAAAACTGTTTTCTTTTCTTTTCATCATACGTACATTCTAACTACCTTGGTAGTTACTTTATTTAATAACTCTTATTAAATAAAAACTGATTATCTAATTGGGCTAGCCTTTTGGGCCTACCCAATTGGGTTTTAGTTTGTGGCTTGAGATGGGACCAAAGGGAACAAATAAGACTCTAACTCCAATGGGCCTTGGGCTTTTCTGTCAACTCTTGACAAGTCTAAAGTTACCATTAATTATATTTAATACCACTATATAAATATAATTGCACTTTAGGCCTTATTAATAAATTATATCCCAAGACTCTAATGATATCATTTAACCCCTCCATGAAATATCTATAGTGAACAAAGTACTGTCACTTTGTAAACAACTATTTTATCCTTGAATGCCCGATTTAATCTTTTAGTTATTCACATTTATTGAAATCCAATTTCAATAAATATAAGCTTTAGTAACTCCATACTAAAGTGGGCGCCCTGAATAACCAGTTCCCATTAAACTTATCTCAAGGGGATATTTCGTGTCTCTATAAAAAGAGATTATGGATTCCATCTTGAGAATATGTGTTCCCTCAACACTACGTGTGGTTACCCAACATACTGAGGTTTTGACCGTGAATATTAGATCTCACTCCTGATATATCAAAGTAACCTACATTTCATGATTAGGTCCACTACTCTCTCAGGATTAAGAGTCTATGAAATTAGAAGTCATGAGATTAATTATTCAGGTGACAGTTGTTGATTGAATAATTAATCTCACAGCGGTCCAGTTCAATATGTCTTAACTCTTAAGACACATCAACACACCAACTAGAAGTCTCCACTTCCATGATCAAGACAAATCATCTTAGTTGATGTGTTATAGTCTTCGTAGATGAAATGCCCAATTTCATCACTGACTATGAACTACATTTTGAGTTTACAAGGAACTTGTGATTTATATCTTCTGTGACTTATTCACATAAATCACATACAATGCATCTCAAGGACTAAGATAATGTCTCATTAGTTCATTAATAAATAGTCTCATATAATTAAACAATTTAATTATTTATGACATGCCAATAAATTGGATTTTAGCGCATAAACCCCAACAGAAGATGTTATGACAGACTATCCTTAAGTAAAGATAGTTAAGCTCAGTAAACTCACATGAGTTTATCCTTGGTTCAGATCCCCAAGTTACTGATTTTCCACAAAGTAAAGACATCACATCATCTATAGGAGAAGACTCACTGTATGGATATGTGAGTCTACGAACCAAAGGTACACCTAGAGTTTCAGAAACTACACGTTTAGTTATCCTAAACTCTTTACCTCTAATCCAAGTAGTCAAATAATGACCACCTGTATCCTTAGAATAAACATAGATGATTCGAGTAGAACTCTCTAATCAAGGCAGTAGGAGGAGGATCAGAAACATCACACAAGGATACCCAGTTTCTAGACACTAGACTCCTACGAATGGAAGGATCTAACTCATCTAGGATAATCTGTCTTTCCCCCCAAATAGACCTAAACTTGGTTAAGGTCTCAAAAATTTCCTCAGACCTAGCTGTAGGAAACCTAACCCTATCAACCTGAGTAGAAGAGGATGATGTGGTTCTATTGGCTTTGGTCTTATACTTTTTACCAACCTTAGGAGACATGACTAAGGGTAAAGAAAAAGGAAAAACCAAAACAAAACAAAAACCAAGGGCAAACAACATCAGATAGAGTTAAAGCACAGGATAACATGAAATTTTAAAAAAACTATATGATGCATGATGTATATACACATATGATGCATGATCTAATGCTCTAAAACAGTTCAATTTTATCTCAATTTTGAAAATTGACCAAGAAAATTAGAAATTTAGCAAAATCACCAATTTTGAAAACCCTAATTTTCCAAAAATCCTTATATTGATCAATTGAACAACACAAAAAGTATAAAAACATGTTATAATCACTCAATTAAACAATATCATAAGCCAATTTCAATCAATTTTACCCAATTGAACAAAATCCCCAAATTCCTCAAGAACACATAAACCCTAATTTCGAAATTTTGAAGAAATCATGAAATTTTTGAAATTAAAGTATGTGAATCATGTTTATATGATGCATGAACAAAAACCCACCAACAAATTGGATCAAAACAATCAAAATCATCAAAAACCCTAAAATCTCTTTAGTTCGAAATTTTTGAAAAATTGATGAAAAATTCATGAATGCATATAATATAAGCAAAAAGGAGGGTCAAAAGAGTCTTACCAGATGTTTAGGAGAAAACCCTTTGAAACTTTGACTCAGAAAAAGACCAAAAAAAAAAAAAAATTGACTAAGAGGAATTGAGAGAGGGATCGAAGAAGATGACCAAAAAAAATGAAGAACAAGGTTCAGATTCCTCTTATTTCTTTTCAAAAAATTATTTTCGATCGGTCGAAAGGAAACGAGCCAAGAATCAAAAATATTTTAAAAACAGGTTCGACTGATCGGAAGGAATCGAAGGAGGAATCGAGTCAACCAAAGAGTTTTAGCCTTAAAAACTGGGTTTTTTTTTTCTATCGGTCGAAAAACAGGTTCGATTGATCAAATCTTGAAAAATCAGAAAATTTTGAAAACCTGGGAATTTTCTGTAGAAATATTTTTAAAACAGTTTTTATGATATGAGATGCATGTTAATGATTCCAAATGTTTTCAAAAACTCTTTCCCTTTAATCAAATCAAAAAAATTTATCAAGCATCAAAAATTTTCCTCACACAATTTTTTCCTCAAAACCCCAAAAAGTATTAAACATTTCAAGAAGCACAATTTTGGATGGCTACAAAAAGTAACACACAATTACGTGTACAGAGTTTAACAAATACTTGCTTGTGGTGTGTGCAACTAGTAAGTGTATGAAATACCTAAAAATGTGATATGTAGATGAAAATTAAATACAATTCTACATTATCAATCACATAAGTTTGAAAGTGATTATCACCTAAAGAGTTACATCATGTAACTCCCACATCTCCTAGAAAACTTGCAATCATGTAAAAGCATTTTTCTTTTATTCTTTTTCTTTTGATGTCTTTTTTTTTTTTTTTTTTGCTTTTTTTTTCTTTTGAATTCTCTTTTGATTTTTCTTTTGATTTTCACATTCTTTTCACAATTAACACCTCATTTAATCTTGTTGTGCAAGTGCTACACCTTACCAAGCACGGCTTTTATAATTTGCACACAAGTGTTCATGTTTGACGAGTAACAATGGTGAGATGGTTATTTATGCCTTTCTCCTAAAATTTTTTAGTCCTTACCATCAAAAGAATATGACTTCAAAATCAAGAGCATGTGTTTAAAACCATAAACAACTCACACAATATAAGCACTACATAGCACAAACTAACAAACAAGGTACACAATCATGAAATGCAAATTTCATAGGCCAACCTCAATTACACACTTGAAGATGTGTAATACAAACAATTTTTTTTTCTTTTTTTTTTCTTTTTTTTTTCTTTTTTTTGGGAAAACTTAAAAACATCATAAATAGACCTAGAATGAAATGCATGAATGTAATGCAAATGCAAATCCTAATGAAAAAAAAAAAATGATCACAAGAGATCGAAAGAATATACACAAAGACCATGTTAGACAGACTCACTGAGACTGAGTCTTTTGCATCCACACTCTTTTAGATGCAAACTTGGAATTGGAGTTTCTAGATGAATTAAGTCTAAATTCAACTCCTGTATTGGCATAAAGGTTAAGAACCTTTACCAATTCATGAATAAGTGCCATAGGATCTTGTGCTTTTGGCACAGACACTTTTTGTTTGGTTGCTTGCTTTGAAGCTTGCAACTTAAAACAATTTGGGCAAGTATGCCCAGCTCCACCACAAAAATGACAAAACCATTGAGGTTTGTGTTGTTTCTTGCTTCCAGGATGATTGGGATTCTTGGGTTTTGACTCACTTAGATCTACCCTAATTCTCCTAATAGCTAGAACTTCTTTCTTAGGTACCTTAACTTCAGGTAAAGAAATAGATGTAGTAGGTACAAACTTAGGAGGATGAACAACAGAAGTAGAAACACTCTCTACAAACCCTAACCCTGTCTTATCAGAAAAAGATTTTTAAACATTTAACATATCATCCAGTTTAGTAGTAGAAGTCCTATCAAGTTGTTCTCTAGCAACAGATAATTCAGATTATAAACTTTTAACTTTCTCAATCAAAGACAAGTTCTCAATCTTAACAGAGGTTTATGAGTTCATTAGCATCAAACAGTTTGACCAACAAATTTTTCTTTTCTTGTTTAAGAGTGTTTATCTTCTTTAAACCTATGTCAACATTCATGGCATCTTTTGCTGCAATCTTGCAAAACTTATTATAAGCCTCTTGCAAGTCAACATTCTCAGAGAGTTCCCCATCAAAAGGGCTCTCCTCAACAATTTCAGGCTCACTTACTTCAACAATAGTAGTGAAAACCATGAAATTTCCTTCTTGGTCACTTTCAGACTCGTGATCAGAAACGTCATCACCACTACGGGTAACAGCCATAGCCTTTCCCTTAGATCTCAAGTAAGTAGGACATTCTGACCTAAGGTGACCATAACCTTGACAACCAAAATACTGTTGACCTAAAGAATTGTTAGAGGATTGAACAACCTTATCTTTTGATTTTTCAGAATTGTTATTTTTGGTTGTTTCATTCTTTTTCACATTCTTAGTGTCAGCATTGTTTCGATTTCTTGCCCTTCTGTTATTGTTCCTTAAAAAGTTTCTAAAGTTCTTGGCAATATAAGCTATCTCTGTAAAAGAGATTTCATCATCAAATCCACCATCATCTACATCATCAACAGATTTAAGAGCCATAGATTTGGATTTGTTGGTTTTGGGTAGGTCAGACTCATAGGACTGTAGAGATCCTACAAGTTCATCAACAAGGATGGTGTCCACATCTTTGCTTTCTGTTATAGCAGTGACTTTGGGTCTAAAATCCTCTGTTAAGGATCTAAGAATCTTCCTAACTACTTTAGGTTGATCATATACTTCACCCAAATTAAAAGCAAAGTTCACTATGTCATTCAGTTTGGCATAAAACTCATCAAAAGTTTCATCATCAAACATCCTGATGCTTTCAAACCTAGAGGTCAACTACTACAATTTATTAATTTTTAGTGCCTTCATGCACAATTTGCAAAATATGCCAAGCAATATGAGCAACCTTTACATTAGAGATTCTTTTAAACTCTTCCATAGAAACAACATTGAATATAGCATTCATAACCTTGCTATTAAAGCTTGCTGCTTCCTTTTGAGTAGTGTTCTATTCACTAACAGGAGTGGTAGGTCTCTCCCAACCATTCTCAACAGAGAGACACACCCAAACAAGAGCTAACCTGCTCTAATACCACTTGTTTGTTTGTTTAGACCTCTTAAAGCAAATTGTTTAACCTAATATAGTAGCCAAGTGATATTTAGGTTAATTATCCAGATCTAGGTTAAATGATAATCAATCATATCATGCAAAGCAGTGGAAAATAAATAACACCACGATATGATGACCTAGGAAAACCAATGAAATCAACAGTTTCAAGGTAAAAACCTGGGGAGGATTTGACCTAGCTATCCTCAAGGTAAAATAAATCCACTAATAAAGAATTGAAGTTTTTACAAAAGATTTAACCCTAAATCTATTGCTACCTCCAGTAGTAACTTACTAACACGACCATGTACAAGCTAGGAATCCACGAACTCCTTCTCTCTTGGATTTGCAGCACACAAGCACCCACGCTTGTGACTTTGAGATCTCACTCAAAGGTTCAGATCACGGCTTGATGATCTATGCATCAACTAGATTCCACTAGCACTTGATTGTAGATCTTGTTCCGGTAGACGCTTGTAGAGTTAAAAGGTACAGAACCTCTCAAATCTCACAGAAGTAACTCACAAGTCTTCCAAGAGTCTTCAAAACGTGGCTAGGGTTTTCCTTTTATATGTATGAGTGTTGGCCTAAACCTTAAACGTTTTCGCGAGCTTGGGCCTGTTTAAAAATTCTGCAGAAATTATTTTTCTGCAATTCTCATTCAGTCGAGCCTCATCCTTCGATCAATCGAGCTTCACAGAAAATTAATTCTTTTTCCTGCAGCTTGTACATTCTTGTGTTTTGACCTGTACAACTTTGAGCAATGTCTAATACCTATCCTAGACGTGTTTTTTTCTCAGTTTGCCAACACTTACAAGTTGAAATTCTAAACATTTAATCCTAAATCTTTAGAACCTAACATATATATATATATATATATATATATACACAAATGTATGTGTATTTATAAGAGAGAGAGAGAGAGACCTGAAGAGCAGAAGTGGAGCAACCAAACTTGAAATCAGCAGGGAAGTCCTTTCTTTTTACTTTCTTGGGATTAGAAATTACTGTAGGTTGGACTAGTTGGACTCCAGTGAGAACTTCATCAAGAGTCGTAGTTGGTGGAACAACATGTCCTTCCCAATTTTTAATGGTAGTTTCTGATTTCTTTAAAGAACCCAAATCAGCCATAGATGGCCTCATTGTCAATGCAAGGTTAAGTGCCATAAAAAGAAACAGATAAAGAGAGAGATCAAGCAATGCAAGGTTAAGTGCCATATTGAGAGATAGAGAGAGAGAAAGAGAGAGAGAGAGAGAGAGAGATATGAAACTTCAAAGGATGGTTAGGGATCTAGAGCTGAGGGCTATCTATAGATTTAAGCTGATCATGAAAGAGTTCGGAAAATTTTTTTAACATCATTAGCTTTGTCTCATCTATCTATCTATTTCTATATATATATAAAAGCTGAAACATATCAATTATTATTGTTACGCTGCTGTTAAATCACATTATCCACACATTTTTAAACTCTCCTCGTCTATTTTTAACTCTTTTTCTTTTTATTAATTCACAACTTACCTTTTATCCTCTTTTATTTTTGGCTCTTCTTATTCACATCATTTTACTATAAATTTGTAATTCTCTTTCCCATTCTATGTATGGCTTTCCCACATAAAAATATTATTTATCTCTCTCTCTCTCTCTCTCTCTCTCAATTTTTTTTACTATTTTTTGATGGATTTTTTTATCTTGCATCTCTACTTTAGGTTGATTAATTTTTGTATTTTTTAGAACTCTACTTTGGGTTGATGTGGTTTAGTTTTGTGTTTTTAAATTATTATATTTTTCCTTTTATTTGATTTCATAGATGTTATCTTATTGCATTACAAAGATAGTATATACAAATATAATGTTAGTCTATACATAGCATGACTTAGATAATTTGGTATTTATTAATATATATTTTATTTTTACTCTTTTTCTTCTCATCTTATTTAATATAAATTTGTTATTATCTCTCATATTCTCTCCTGAAAATAACTATTACTATATATTTATTAATTTTAGTAATTTGTTTCAATAAATTTGCACTTTGCCCTCCTCAACAATATTATTGATCCTTTTTAAAGGCTATAAGAAAAATTTTATTGATCTAAAATTTAAAATAAATTTAACAAGCTCAAAAAAATTAGCATAACAACAAAATTTATTAATAACAAACTTAAGACCAAACAACACCCGAAAACAAACCCATGACAGACACACACTAAAAGAGAGAAAAATGGTCTAAAAAGAAAAAGGCACCCAACACGCAAGACACTAAAATAAATAAATAAAATTTAAACTAAGTGAGACCTTGGACTAGGGGCAGGAAAAGGGAGACGTTGGGCCTGGGCAAGTGGGCAATTGCAGCACAGCACAACACAGTCGTAGCAGTAAATAGACCAGCACCGTGCCACCACTAGTCCACTATCCTCAAATTTGGTATTATTTCCTTTTTTTTATTGGAATATCTTATCTCTCTCATAAATCTCTATTGCCAAAAATTGCTAAACTTTGTTGGTTGATTAGCTTGATTTGATAATTTAAGTTATGAAGAAAATAGAAAGAGAGGCAGAGATGAGAGAATTCTCTCCACAAATTACACTCACCGAAAATAGAAGAAAGAGAGAGGCAGAATGCTCAATCTCTCTCTCTTTCTCTCTTTAATAAATTTAAAGAGAAAGAGATTATTTGCAACTTTGAAATTTATTGGTTAGTTGTTGAGTGCTTGTGTGCATAGTGCTGGTGTGTTGTGTGTAGTGATTTGTAGATTATTGAATATTTAATGAGATGATAAATTCAAATTATATTTATTTTTAGATTATGAAAAATTCAACAACAAATATTTGATGTTTTTCAAAAAGAAAAAATTCAAATGATTTCAAAGATTTAAAAAACGCCGAGATTCCTTTTCTTAAATAATTCCATTGTAATTTATTTAAAAAAATAATGATTTGTGTATTTGTCTTTGTTAATGGTTTGTTAATACTAAATGAATGCTTATTTGAAGTTTCATAATTTTTTTTTTTTTTTTTTTTTGGTTTATACTTATGCCCCTCTAACTCCAAGTCCTGGCTCTGTCCTTATCCCATCTCCATGCAAACCATCAAAGCCCTGCCCAAATGAAGTACCCCTTCACGTTTACTCCCTTTCTGCACTCAAAAGAGTTAGAAAATTTTCTTGACCTTGTTTATCATCTAATGCAATCTCTATGGGAATAGTGTCATCTCGATTATATGGATATCCTGTTGCAAGTTGCAAGGCATAACTTGGTCATTTCCAAAGAAGAGGAGAAAAAAAATATACTTTGAACTTAAACCAACCCACCAACTATTCTCGCTACGCAACATAGAATTTGATATTATGGTACTCTTGCTTCATATAAATCAATGCATCCCTTAATCCTTGTGGATAGACATAAATTTGACTGCAACCTAGTGTCTGGATTAACAATGAAATAATATGTTTTTAGGGTAAGTCCTTGATTTAAATCTATTTTAACATGTCAATTTAAAAGAAAATGATCTTCCCAGATCCCCAATGAGTGCCCCATTTCTATACTGTGACAAATACAACAAACAGTAAAGATGGATTAGATAATCCTAGCCATTAAATAAGATCTAATTCTGAAAGTTCAATTAGTGTGAAAAACACTAATGAATATTTAGACCCCCCAATTTCAAATTTAACCAATACAAGCTTACACCCAAACAATAGATGTGCGGAATAATAGGTACAAGCAAAAACCCAAACAAATAAACAACTCTACACCATAATTAATCACAACACAGCAGCAATTAAAAGGCAAGAGTAAGAGTTAGAGAGATGCAAACACAAAGATAACACCGGCACGTGTTATCGAAGAGGAAACCGAAGAACTCAGCGAAAAACCTCTCTGCCGCCCTCCAAGCGGTAAAATGATCCACTAAAGAATAAAGTTAGAGTACACGGATAACAAAAGACCCTTCAAGCCTAGTCTACCCAATGTACTTGAGCCCTCCAAGCTCCTGCTACCAACTGGTTAAGCCTAACCGTGTCTTCTCTAGCTTTCTGAATCCCGCAATAAGCCCATTGCATCAACCAAGTGAATTGGTCATCTCTGAACTGCTTCCCAAGCACCAAAATACCTCCTCACTGATATGGGTATGGTGAGATAAAGATTTGGCAAATGAACCTCTCAAGGATATGTCAATGGAGAGGGTGAGAGTAGAGGAATTTGGATAATTAAATGTCTAAGATTGTGGATGAGTCAATCTTGGTTTTCTCTAAGATTTCTCTCTCAAAATTCTCACTGGAAACTCTTTACATTTCATGAGTATAAGAGTATTTATAGTATGGTACGTGAGGAATGTGAAAAGACACTTTTTCTGCAAAACAGGGCATTTTGGCGACTCAGTCTCGCGAGTGGGATGAGTCGCGAGTTTGAGTCGCGAGATAACTGTCAGGCCAGACTGTACTTTTTGTCCTATAGTGCTCTAGCTGTCATGACCTTTCAGCTTCCTGCATGTTTCACACGTGTGGCATTTTGGCGAGTTGCCAGTCGCGAGTCACTCGCGAGATACAGTCGCAAGAAACCACCTGAATGCTCACACACTTGAATTTCTTCACACTCTCTCACACACAACCCTTACATAATTCCCACCTAAATACAGGGTATCTAATTGCTGAATTACTAGCAAATTTAGCACGGAATAATGCCAACACATGGTTGAATAAATTCAACCTTACAAATTCAAATATAATTGTGGGCATTACATACTAATTATAAATAATAGAAATCCTCAAGAAGTTGTGTACAAAAGTTTAACTGTCAAGTTAACGTCGAATGCCACTTTAGCTAATTTCTTCCTTAAATTCAAGAAGTTCATCGCTTACCAAAGCCTTCATAATGAATGGCTAATCTCCAAACATTAATGGCTCCATAAGCCTATTTTTAGGAGAGTGTTTAACGACTTAAAAAAAGATGAGAAAGACTTTTTTTATATAAAAAAAAAATTACAAAGATCATTTGTATGTATTTCATTAAGAGTGACAAACCATCCAACCAAGAAGTCAAGTCAAATGCTCTGTTTTATGCATCTTTATCATGGCATGTATGCCCGGGTGGCTCAAACCATTGTGTCACTAGCGAAATACCGATTTCTCCTCCTTGGAATGGCTATGGATTGAAAAACAAATTATACAATTAATCTTGTATAGAAACAATAAAAACAAAATTAGTTATTCTAACACAAAATTGGCATGTATAATATCTTATGCGAATGTTAGCTTAATTATTATTGGCCTATTGGAAATGCAGCAAAACGAAAAATTTGATCAATGAACTATCTCCTGGTATTTTTCTTTGTAGAGTTTAGCAGCTGCAGCATGGGCTAATATAAATATATAATGTGATGACTAGCAAGGAAAGGATCGATCTGTCACAGTTGCATTCGGGTTAGACATTCCTACTTTATAACCGTACTGTCCCAAGGACTTGGGGCTCATTGAGTACTGCTTCACTCGATCACCAAAATATTGATAACAACTAACAAATTTCGGCATAGGCTTTAAAATCATCCCTATTAATAGTAAGGCAGCAACAAAGTACATTAATTAATATCTCACAACAATTTAATAGTTTTTTTTTTTTTTAACAGAAACAATTTGATAGTTTAGGTGATTAGGGCCCGTTTGGTAAGAGATTTCTAATAACGTTGTTTGTATTTTTGAAAATACATGTAGGTGAAAAAGTGTGAAAATACGTGTAATGTTGTTTAAACACTGAAAACTGTTGTTTAAACAATAATAACAAACGGGCCCTAAAATAGTAACTCTGATCAACCAGAAGAAAATGAACCTACAAAATCTGGTAGCTCAAGAAGTCTTTGTATTTATCTTGCAGTGCTTGCAGTAAGTCAAAGTGGAACAATGTCGCAAATGGGGTTATCCCTGCGTGAAAAACCATGTCACAGCCAAGTTTGCATGCTCCTGAAAATCACAGCTCAATCTCTCTCTCTGAATCATTTTTTGGTTAGTGTTACAACTCAATCAATAGTCTTTTTTATCTCTTTTGTTTTCCATCTTTTCAATATAATTACTTCTAAAGTCAGCTCTTGATTTGCAGGCTCTAGAAGCACACTGACACAAGACATTGAATAGACACACCTGAAGCCTAGCTAGTTTCCCCTCTCCACTGATAGTAATTCCCCTTGGGGATATTAACCAAATAAGATCAATGTAATCAATCCTCTAAACAAATTTGATATGTTAAGAGAGAATCAGTCTTGAGGGCGATAGTCAAATACGAAACTCATGTCAACGAGTCACCCATTGCAGCTACTGTTGTGTTTCCTCTTTGTTGCTGTTGACTATATACATGTAACGTTTCAGAAAACGTTTTCTACGTACTCTTAAAAAGCGACAATCATTTTGTGATCTATTAGGCTTGTTTTCTATTAATTTGTGTTTTCCGTTACCCCAAACATTAGAAAATATGAAATTCGTATTTTAGAAAACATTTTCTACTAAAACAAGCTTAGTATGAAAATTTAGGAAGAAAAACTTGCCATTACTCATATGAAGCACGATAGGATTGAAAAGAAAATCGGTCCTTACCCTTTTGTATTAGCTCATTAATGAAACTTGTACGGCCCCAGGTACCCAGGCCCATTTGGGCCTTAGGGCATAGGTTAAAGATATGGGCCAGTGCCTCGACTTTTACCGGGCCCAGAATCCCAGCCTCCACTCGTGAAAGCTACGTGACCATGCTCAGAGTCTTCCGAGAAAGGCTAACGGACAAGAAGCTGACGCGGGTCCACTTTTAACCATGCCGCATAATTGTGCTCGGCATGTTGTCACCGGCCGTATTCACTCGCCCGGCGGGGCCCGGGAAGCGTCACTGCCGAGCATATATCGCGAAGTGGGAGCCATTTCCAAAGCCACTCCCACCTAAACCCACTTACAATTAACAATATTGGACCCTCAATTGCACTAACTGTGGCAGTAATCATGATCCTTCCACTTATCTGAGGCTATAAATATAACAAGTTGGGTATGGAGTAAGGGGCTTTTGGGTGGTGAGAGGAGAGGGATTCTGGGGGAGACGCTGGAAGCAGGAAAGTGAGGGAGTGAGAGAGCAGCTTGGCAGAGTCTCTGTGCCGAGAACGACCCAAAGTAGGAAATCCTATACCCAGATTACAAATAGGTTGTGAGCTTCGTTGAGGTTGGGCCTACTACACCTCAAAGGCACGCACAAAACTGTTGTAAAAGTTGATTCCCTCTTGGTTTACTCCACCCCTACCGTCCCACCTGCAAGTTCAACTTGGAGCATATAAATACCACTTGGAACTCTTGCTTTCATTTAGCTCATATTGAACTTTCGAATTTGCTGCCAAAAATTGGATTTCTGACTTCTGTAAAAAAAACCCAAATCTGCCATTGATGGCCTCATTGGCAATTCAACATTGCGAGCCATATCTAGAGAGAGAGGATCGATAGATGGGTTGGGAACTTTTTCTTCAGCTTAGGGGTATTCGTATTTATATAGTCCAAGTTTTCATCCAAATTAGTTTGAAAAAGTCTCTTCCAATTTACTGCTCTATACTATTTATAATAGAGTTCTCCTCTTTGAACTAGACTTTTATATGGTTTAAAAATACTATCATTAATAAACGGTAACTTCTCTTAAAAATAAGGTCATAAATGTCAAATAACGAATTTTATTTTGAATTCAAAAAAATAATTCCTAAAATTTAGGATTTTTTTTTCTTCACATTCATCTTTTTATTCCCTAAAATTTCTCCTTTTTTATTCCTTTTTCATCTAAACAAAAGTAAGACAGCCCCAATTTATAAAATAAAAAAACTAAGAGAACTCCTAAAATTTAGCTTTCTTTCCCCTCACTTTCATCTTATTTTTCTTACCCAAATTTTTCTCTATATCGCTACACCCTGCACCACTTTCAAACACACATTTAAAAACTAAATTATAGTTTTTGCTTATCTCTAAAGTTTATCTATACTACTATTTAAGGGGCTGCCCCTGTTTGGACCGGTTTTTTTTTTGTTCCAAAATACCCCTACAGCCTATGTTTAAGTAGAGGCAAAATTTGGTAAAAATGCTTCTTTAACTTCCACATAAAACACTATCTACAAAATAGGACCACACTCCCAGTACACTCACGTTGGTTTTCAAATTCAAATTGCTTCTTCTTCAGTTCTCCAATTCTCTCAATTCTGTGTTTTCAAACTCCTTTCACCCACCTCTTTGCTTCAGATTTCAATACAAACAACAACAACAGCAGATAGATTTGAGGTAAACTCTTTCTTAGATCAAATCCAGCCCTCTCTCTCTCTGATCTCATTTTTTTATTTCTACATTTCTCACTTCAATTTCTCTCTCTATTTGGCCATGTTTTGCTTATTGTTATTTCGAGACTTACTAGATATTTTCTGATCTATTGTTTTACAGGCCTTCACAAGACGCTATTAAAAGATGTTTCATTTTTTAGGCTTTGAGGTCAGTACTATTCGGCTTCATTTTTCTCTACATTATTTGTCGTAATAACAATGCCAATAAGAAGACGCTAAAGAAGAATTACCATACTGATGTGTAGGCAGAGGAGATCAGCGTGAGAAGTAGAGAGAGTGAACTGATTTTGGGTGCAAAGTATTTTCTCAAAAAGACACGTTCCAGGTTAGTTTTTAACTCTAAAGCTAGCGTTTATCACGGGTTTGGTGGAGTCTTGGAAGAGATTTTGATATGATTCCCTTTGAGAAGTAGGTTTGATTTTTTTTAAAGATTTATGTCATAGTGGGTTTGTGCGTTAATATTAGAGTTTATTACCCTTAATAACTTCAAAGGAATCAAAGCTTTTAGAAAGTTTTATTATTTTACTTAAAAAGAGGATTCCCTTACAGCAGCTATGTTAGGACATATGTGAATCATTGTTAGGAACATATGTCAATATAGAATTGGCTAATCCTTTGATAAAATGCACTTCACTAGTAATTGGGTAGATCTAGGATGTGTTTAATGCTTCAAGAAACAAGGTTTCAAGATTAAGTGTTAAAGTCGTTCAAGTCTATCCAAGAAACAAGTGAAGAAGTGCTGGATTTTAAAGCACGACAGCTAACTCGACAGCTAGTATCTATCGAGGTTTAAAAGGCTATTTAAGCCCGATGCTCGACAACTACTCGATAGATAGGTTATCTATCGAGGTTTATAAAAATCAATTTTTCAGAGCTGATTTCACTTCAATCCGTGAATACAAGTTTGGGCTTTCTTTTCTCACAATCCTAAACATATATAAAGATTGTTTTAAGGGCCATCACAGCTGATGTAATTCAATGCAAAAGTTTTTCACAAGCATATTGTGAACTAGAGACATATGCCCTAGTTCATCTTTCTATTCAAAAAGCTGCTATGTTTGTACACCGTAAGGTTTTGTAACCAAGGAGTTTCGTGATCTTCATCATGTTGATGAACTAAAGAACTTTGCAACCAACATCTTTCTCAAGTTGGTGAGTAAGCCACGTACCGGGATCCACGCATTGAATTGGTTAGTCACGTACTGGGAGCCGTGCATTAAAAGGAGAGATTGTCACCACAGAACAAGTCCAATTGGGTATTGAGGTAAGGGTTCAACTGTAAGTTGGTATAAGGTACTGGGATTCCTTGTAACCGCTTGTTGTGATAATAGTGAATTCTCGGGAGTGGTGACCTTAACATCACCTGGTGGGGTTTTTGCCGTGTAGGTTTTTCCCATTCGTAAACAAATCACCGTGTCAATTTATTTTCTACTGCATTTTAACTTAGTTGGTGATTTGTTTGTTTTTGAAACTTCAAGCAAAAAAAAATCCATCAACGTTGGTTTCCTATTTTTTTGCAACTTCAAGCAAAAAAAAAAAAAAAAATCCCAAAGTTTTAGGTATTTTAATAATATGCCAGCACTATTTTACATTTAATTTCTTTTTTTAATGTTTTAAGTATTTTTATTCCTAAAATTTTGCCTATTATTTATTGGGTCATTCTACTGTACCCTCTTTATTCTTTGTGGGTACGGTACCCACACAAATTCTAACCATTAATTTTGTGGTGTTTTGATCTTAACCGTTGATATAGTTTTAGTGGATACCGGTTACTGTTAAAACAAGTCAGCATATATAAACCAAAAATAATTCAGATGGGACCCTCTCTCAATTTTTCTCTCGCGTTCTCTGCATCTTTGTTTCTCTCTCATGTTCTCCACTCCTCTCAGATTGTTTCTTCTTGCATTCTCAAGTGAAGGTTTCTTCAAAGATGAAAATCGTTTTGATATCTTAAAGGTAAGGATCAAAACAATAAAACTCTAATTTCAATGTCGTTGTTTTGTTTCCTTTTTTCTTTATTTTTAGGATTACCCATTTGAAAATGTAGATATATGAACTCTTTATTTCATTGATTTTCTTGTGGGTATTGTGTATGGGGTGGGTGAGGAGGAATCCTCAATCTTCTTCATGCAGTTTGGGTTCTTTTATTGTATTTTCTCTGTATTTCATTCACTCCGGTTCTATCGCCCTATGTTTGTGTTGTTTGGGTTTGTGGGTTCAATTTCAATGAGTTCTTTGGGTGTTATCTTGGGTTTTTGTGGTTGTGAATTTTAGAGGGCTTTTCAGTGGGTCTTTGGGTATCTGATTTTTCTAATGAGCCGTGGTTATTCAATAGGTCTTTCTGTTTTCTGTGAGTCAGTGGGTTTTCATTGGGTCTGGGATTTTTCTATTGATCTCTCTTGTTCTATCGTCTCTTTATGTTGCTGTGAACTAAATTTTTTTGTTTATATTTCCTCCATGGAACAATTACAAGTTGCAGAGAAATTTTGTTTGTTGTGTTATTTATAGGATCAACAGCCAATGTGTGTTTGTGTTTCTTAATAAAGATTCTGCTTGATTATTGCAATAATGTTGAACATAATGTTTCTTGCTTTTAATTTGTATTATTGATCTTATGTCATTAACATACATATTCATAACCCAATCATTTTATGGTACTTGATATACTGTAAAAGAAAAAAAAAATTACTTAAATGTGTTATACAATTTTTGTATGCCAAACTTCAATTTCTTTTTATTTTTGACTAGTAATTGTAATAAGGACATGTCCAATTAAGTCACAAGATTTGTGTACATTCACTGTATTGCTATTTGATCTGTTTGAAGGGTCTTGAGTATGCATGTGAATAGTTCAGTAGTAGAATAGGCATGTATATTCACAATGGACTTCTTTAAATGGAGGTGCAAAATGAAGCGTTTAAAATTTCAACAAATAGTATTTTTTGTTGTGATAGGTACCCTAAAAAATGTTTAGGGATGCACACGGGCAGCCTACTTTTTTATTTGACTAGCTTGTGTGGAACTTGTGTGTCAACTGGGATTGTGAATTTGAAGTCTATTTGCAACTTCTTGGCATGCTCCTAAATGTTTGATAGCATTTGGAGAGGATTAGCTGCTACCATTGATTCAAGATTTAAGGGTGAGCATATGCTGTATGAGGATCATGGTGACAAAATTATTGTTTTTGCAAAGCCTTTCTCAGATGAACTATTTTGGATGAAATCATTTTCAAGGTTTTAAAGCTTGGTGCTCATTGAATAATTGTCAATTAGCAGGTAACTCGCACTACTGTGTTGGCTTGGTAGTCATTGTCATCAGAGTGGGTTCTATGCTTCAAACTGTACCATCCAAACTGAGAAAGCTATAGCAAGAAACACTTTAAGCTGTGTTTTCAAGTGGGTAACCTAGTTGCTTTGTTTGCCAATAGAATGACCTGTTAAATAGATATGTTAATGTCTCTAATTTTATATTCAGTAGTTTACTGTTTACCTTACTATAATTAGGTCTGATTCATTTTAACTTTTAAGAAAATATACTCAAACCTCTTTATAGTTGCTCTGTTTCCAATACAGTTAGGTGACATCTACACTAAATTGGTATGATGAATACTGTTGATGTTTTGAACTAATTCGAGATATTGGGGATCAACCTCATAAAATAGTTATATTCAAGGATATCAAGGTTAAAGAAATTTGTAAGACCACATTTCAGTTAGTATTTACTTAGTTATTAATGCTTTCTCAAAAAAAATAATAATAAAGTTATCAGTAGAAAGCCTCTCCTTCTATACTTATTTGTTGACACTTGAGATTTTTTTTGGATTGAGTAGTCAAGCTGGTTAAGTACAGTACAATGCTATATAAACTTAAATTCTTATTTTACCATTCTTCCCCTTTCTAATAAACTTATTAAGTTGTTAAGAGCTAATGGGTAGGATGAGGGAATGGTCAGATGAGTGAAGGTCTAGAATAGAGCCTTTCATAAGCTTATTATGTGCTTTGATGGTCCTATCTACAAATGAATTCTTTTTTCCTTGTAATTGTAATTTGTCATACACAGAACACTTGGTTCATGGTTCATTATTTTAGATTTGTAGTCTTGGGAGAGTTAATTCATCAAATATTTTTCACCCCCAATTTTATAATCTGCTAAATATATTACCCCCTCAAAGTCTTACTGCTCCATATGTTGTAGACCTGAAAATCTTGGCTTTTTAGTGCCTACTATTATGTTAATTGGCATATTATTGATTTCTAATACATTATCTACACTTGTAAATTGACAGTGAAGCCAGTCATTTGCCAAAGCTGGAACTTCGAGGAAAAGGTGGATGCCATCCATCGGCAAGATATTTGTGGACTATTGTTAAGCATATACAACTTGTGAAAGAGCAAATTACTTTTAGTTGTTATAAAGTATTAGTTGTTGGAAAAATGTAGCAACAATGGTATAGATTCTAATGTGATAATATAGAGTTTTAGCCAAAAAAAAGTTATTGGTGAAACTTGATTCCATAGCGAAACTTAATTCATTTATGCATAGACTTCATCTGTGTGTTAAAAGTTAAAACAATGACCTTTCCATTGAAACTATTAATTTTTGGTCCATATTATATCTTAAAATGCTGCTATAGGAGATTTACTAAGATGTTGGCTGTTTAAACAAAAACTTTCAAAAAAAAAAAATTTGAGTCTATAAATTCCAATTCCACTGGGATAAAAATAAAAATATATATAAATTAGTAGAACTTGAGCCTATAAAACTAGAATTCAACAAGGTGTTCTATGGGTATTTTAGTCACTTTTTCAGTTACAATGTCATTTCAGTCATTTTTATGTTCTAAGGGTATTTCAGTCATTTTTTAGGTTTAAAGGGTATTTTAGACATTTTTTAGGTTTTAAGGATGATGGGTAATTAAAAAGTACATATATTGTCCATAGGAGTCAGTCCAAAATATCCACATCCAGAAAGGAAAGAGGAAAGAAGTAACACCAAAAAGACGAAATGAATGTCGTCTAGGATAAGAGACAAGTCGTCGACGGACAAAAGATCATGGATGATCAGCACTTAGTAAGTTCTAAGATGTTTTCTGCAAACCAAGAACGGTTGCACCATCTATTATTCCGAGATATGGGGTGAATTCCCCAAAATTTGCTCCACTCTCCCCACTAAGTCCACCCATCTCCCACTATATTAGTGGCACCTAACAAGTAAACCCACTCCAAACTTTATATAAAAAGGGCCAAGCTTCACCAAGTTAAGGAAGGTATTCATCCACTTTTCATACTTGAGTCATTGGAAGAAATACTAGCTTAATCGTCAGAAGGTCCTTGGCTGGTTCATCTCAGTCACCTTCGATAGACTTTCAATGGTATTTTGGTCATTTGTAGGTTTCAGGGGCATTACAGTCATTTTATAGCTTCTAAAGGGTATTTTGATCATTTTATAGGTTCTAAGGGTATTTTGATAATTTTATAGGGAATTGGGGGAATTTTGGTCATTTTTTATAGGGGTAATTACACTAAACCTACCGATAGTTTGGCCTGAAATCACCTTGCCTACTCGTGGTTTAAAAAGTGTCACTTTACCTACCTGAGGTATGTTCCGTTTGTTTTCCGTAACCCACCTCTGTTAAAATCAGGGATAAATAGGTATTTTTGCTCAAATTTTATGTCTCTCTCCTCTCAAAACAAAAAATAAATAAATAGCACAAAAATGCAAGAGAAACAAGATCAAAAGGGAGGGTTTTGAGGTAAAAAAAAATTGCACCCAAACAAAACGGTGTCGTTTAAGGTAAGAACAACACTGCTTTTGCTTAATTCCGAAGTCAAATTACATAATGGAACAAACAAAAACATATTCTCACCCATAACATCATTTTGCTTTCAAAGCAATAATCTTAGAAAACCCACAATTTTGATACTTTAAAACACCAAAACAAAAACGTTTTCATTTTTATTTCAAAAAACCAAAACTTTCCCATAAAAGCTATACACTTGTTTGGGATCCTAGAAAAAGAAAACAAAAAAAAAAAAAAAAAAAAGGAAAAAGAAAAAGAAAAAAAAAAAAAAAAAACCCAAGACCAATGGAGAAAATGGTGCAAGGATGGTTCTCTGGGATCAGCAGTAGCAGTAACAATGAAGAGCAGCAGCAAAAGCCTTCGTCGTCTCTATTAGCAAATTGGAATTCTTACACGGCTGCTCAATCTCCAGAGGAGAGCTCTAGTTTGGGTTTGGGTTTCGATCTCGAATCTATGGTCAAGTCCGCAAACGACACCGTTTCGGGAACTTTCAATGTGTAAGCTATCCCTCTCATTTCTCAATTATGAGTTTTTTTCCTTTTTGAATTATGGGTTTTGGGTATTTTGTGTTGGGGTTTGGGGAATAGTGTGTAAGTATGAATGGATTAGACTATAAGGAATAGTGTGTATGTATGAATATGTGGGATGGATGTGGGTGTTTGGTTTTAGGATTTTGGTTGTGTAAGTATGAATGAATCAATATAAGATTTACCTGATTCAATATAAGAAAAAAGTATACACAAAGAACAACCTTCATCTTCTTCTTGCAGAAACAAAAGCTATTTTTAGCACCAGATTAGCTTGTTTCGAGTAAATGGCCTTATGGAGCACTGTGTATATGTGTATTGTTAGTTCGTGCAACGCATGGTCCTCAAGACCATTACACATATTTATCACTTCCTACACTTCTTCATTCAGTAAAGCTCGGTACAGCTTTTCATTTGATTTATGAATTTCATCAACATCATTTTCTGTACAAGATCTCCTTCAGCGATGTAAGCTGCACTAAACCCACAAATGAGATGAGAAAATCATGTATATATAACATATTTGATTGAGACAGGTCATATTGTATTGTTTGGTTGATTGAAGGGCAATATTGTATTGTTTGGTTATTTGGGTAGGTTGATCTGGGATTTATTTTTTTGGGTATGTTTTTCATGTTCAAGATTTATGTGAATTGAGAGAGAGACCAATACCACTTTTTGATCTTGTTTCTCTAGCATTTTTATGCTATTTTTTGTTTTGAGAGGAGAGAGACATAAAATTTGAGCAAAAATACCTATTTACCCCTGATTTTAACAGAGGTTGGTTACAGAAAACAAACGGAACATACCTCAGGTGGGTAAAGTGACACTTTTTAAACCACGGGTAAGCAAAGTGATTTCGGGCCAAACCACAGGTAGGTTTAGTGTAATTACCCCTTTTTTTATATTTTGAGGGAATTTCAGTCATTTCTAAGGTTTTTGGGGTCATTTCAGTCATTTTTAGGTACTAAGGGTATTTCAGTCTTTTTTAAGTTTTTAAGGGTATTTTTAGATATTCTCTAGGTATAGGGGGCATTACGGTCATTTTCTTTTCTAAGGGTATTTTGGTCATGTTTTAGGTTTCGTGGTTATTTTAGTCATTTTTTAGGTTTTATGGTAATTTCGGTCATTTTTTAAGTTTCAAGGTCATGTGGTCATGTTTTTTTGTCTTAAGGGTATTTTGGTCATTTTCTAGATTTCATCGTTAATTCGGTCATTTTTTAGGTTTTATGGTAATTTTGGTCTTTTTTTAAGATTTAGGGTCATTCAGTCAATTTTTTTTTTGTTCTAAGGGTATATTGGTCATTTTTTAGGTTTCGTGGTTATTTCGGTTATTTTTTAGGTTCTAAGGGTATTATGGTCATTTTTTTAGGTTTCAAGGGTATTATGGTAATTGGTGAGAAAAAAAAAAGGAACCATCAATTTTGACATATACTTGTCATTGTTCCTATATGTATTTTAAACCATTCCAATGTGGGATTGCCATCTTCATCCTCATTTTTTGCTATATACATATATATAAAGAAATAAGTAAGTAAAAAAGTGACTTCAGTGGTGGGCCCAAATGTAAAAGTACGGTTAGATATGATATTGGTACTACCCAATGTAATGATAGAATTGTCAAATGTGAGAAAAAAAAATAAGAGAATCATTAAATGTGACAAAAGTACTGTCAAATGTGATGTTGGTATTGTCAAATGTGATAATGGTACTGTCAAATGTGAGAAAAAAAATAAGGAAACCACCAAATGTGACAAAAAAAAAAGTCACATGTGATATTGGAACTACACAATGTGAGGATGAAACTGTTAAATATGAGAAAAAATAAAGGAACCGCCAAATGTGACAAAAGTATAGTAACATGTGATGTTGGTACTGCACAATGTGAGGATGGAACTGTCAAATGTCAAAAAAAAAAAAAAAAGGAAGGAAACCATCAAATGTGACAAAAGTACTGTCAAATGTGATGTTGGAATTGCACAATGTGAGGAAGGAATCATCAAATGTGAGAAAAAATAAGAGAACCACCAAATGTGACAAAATAACTGTCACATGTGATGTTGGAATTACATAATGTGAGAATGGAACAGTCAAATATGAGAAAAAATAAGGGAATCGCCAAATGTGACAAAAGAACTGTCACATATGATGTTGGAACTACATAATGTGAGGATGGAACCGTTAAATGTGAGAAAAAATAAGGGAATCACCAAATGTGACGAAAGAACTGTCACATGTGATATTAGAACTGTCACATGTGATATTGGAACTACACAATGATAAAAGTACGGTCATTTTTTTAGGTTCTAAGCGTATTTAAGTAATTTTTTAGGTTACGGGGTCATTTCAGTCATTTTTTATGTTTCAGTGTCATTAAGTTATTTTTTAGGTTCAAATGGTCTTCTAGTCGTTTTAAAGGGTTTCGAAGGTATTTTGGTCATTTTCAAGTGTTATGGGGTATTTTTGGTCATTATTTTAGGTTTTTTGGTTATTT
>JARYZH020001391.1:0-30285 GCA_030021035.2 Notholithocarpus densiflorus
CATCTTTGGCAATGGTCAATTAGAAATGCCGAAAAAAAGAAAGCTCGATGTGAAGAGTGTTTTGATTTTCAAGATCTTTCATTCGTAGCTACTTTCATGGAGAGCTTAGCCTCACTTGATGAAGCAAATGTGATAACTTATTAAAAAGTGAAGTCATTACTGGTATACATGAAATGAAATCTTTGTAAGGCTTTTCCATTTAGCAGTATATATATTTTATAGTGGTGGCTATTATATATATTCGTATTTGATTTTGTTATGTGGATAGTACATACCCAGATTACAGCTCTGACTATTAACATTCTCTGGTCACCTTCTTGTTTGCCTAGTTCTAGCTATATGGTCTTTGCTGGTCTGTGCTTCTATTAATTAGTACTTTTGTATGCATCAAGGATAAGCATTTCACAGATTGTGATAGAATACAAACTCTCTTCCAGAGACTACATATAACTATAAGTAGAGAGATGGGCATGTTAATGCCAAAAAGGAGTCAAATCTATTTATTAATTACCACGGGGGATCCATTGATTACCAATTGTTAATGTTAGGATCCTGTCTCTTTGCTTGCTGGTGGCCACTGCTAGTGCTAGTAGTTCTCTATTTGTACTTGCTGTTGTATCACTGCAAGTTGCAAAGTTGCTGCATATAATATATAGGAGCTGCGTACTACACCACTAGAGCGCTCAGTGTAGTCAAAGGCATTCCGGGCGCTCGCCTAGGCGCCCAGGGGAGGCGAGGCGCCAGAAAAGCGCCTCAGAGGCATTGAGGTGAGGCGCCTTTAGTGAGGCGCTCGCCTCTGGAGCCTAGGCGCTTGCCCAGATGTATTTTGTTAGGCGAGAGGCGAGCGCCTGAGGCAGATTTGTGTTTTTAAGGGCTCTAATGGCATGTTTTGTAAATTTAAAGAGGTGTATGGTTGGTTTTAAAACTGTTACCTCAGTGGGGATGAGCTGTCACCCACTATATCAAATAAATTAATATAAAAAAAAGCATAAAACAAAAGATAAAACAAAGAAGTTTCGGGAACCACTCAACTTTCAGAGCAAAGCAGCAGTTAACCAACATCAGAGCAAAGGTATTTCGTCTTCTTCTAGGGTTTGGAAGAGAGTGGGCCAGTGGCTGCCGGCAGTCAACCAACATCAGGTAATATTTTCCTATTCTTTTAGTTTTTTTTTTACACTTTTTCTTTTCCTGAGTTCTCTCTCACTGCGACACTGCTTTGGTAAGTTTGTCGTTGTCCACACTTTCAAAGCATATAAAACTCTCTCCTCTCTATTTCTTCTCTACTTTTCCCCCCCTTTTCTCTTCTCTGTTGGACTCTCTGTTTTTTTCACCCTTTTCAGAGCATATAAAACTCTCTCCTCTCTGTTTTTTCTCTGTTTTTCCCCCCCTTTTCTCTTCTCTGTTGGACTCTCTGTTTTTTTCCCCATTTTCAGAGCATATAAAACGCTCTCCTCTCTGTTTTTTCTTTGTTTTTCCCCCCTTTTCTCTTCTCTGTTGGACTCTCTGTCTCCAGCAACTTTCTCCTCTTTGTCTCCAGCAACTTTCCCCTCTCTGTCTCCAGCAACTTTCCCTTTTCTCGAACTCATTACTTCACTCAATTTTTAGAGCTTAAACCATAGTAAATGATACATAGCTAGCTTAATATAGAATCCTATTAAATGTATTGTATTGGGTTTTATTTTTTTATATGTAGAATGGCTTCAGATAATGGGAGGAGAAAAGATCCGGGATGGAAATATAATTATTTAGCTAATGTAGAAGACAAAAATGCAGTGACTTGCCTTTTTTGTAATAAAGTCACAAAGGGGGGGATACATAGAGCAAAGCAGCATCAAGTAGGGAATTTTAAAAACAGTACAAAGTGTTTAAAATGTCCTGATCATGTTAGAGAAGAGCTTGCGCAGTATATGGCAGAGAAGAAGAGTGACAAGGAGAACTATGACAAGATGCCTGATTTTGATGATATAGATAATATGATTGAAATTGAGGATGTAGATGATGATGAGGTAGAGGAAGTAGAAGTTATCCAAAAAGGGAAAAAAAACATGCTCTAGTAAGAGCGGGGTTGGCAGTAGCACCCAAGTGAAAATTGTGAAATTAATGCCAAAGTCTAAGAAGTTGAAAGGTCCCATGGATTCTTTTGTAAGATTAAAGCCAGAAAAAGTGGTTGCACTTAGGAAACAGGGTAAGATGAAGCAAACTAACATCAATGATAAACTTGACAAAGAGAAAAGAGCACAAGCTTGTCAGTATATTGGCCGGCTATTTTATCTAGCCGGTATACCATTCAATGTTGCTCGCTTAGATGAATTTAAATGGGCAGTTGAAGCTATTGGGCAGTATGGTCCAAATATGAAGCCTCCTAGTTACCATAAGTTAAGAGTTTCAATTCTCAAAAAGGAGGTGGCTTACACAAATGAGTTATTGAGTGATCACAAGCAAGATTGGAAGAAATATGGCTGTTCTATTATGTCTAATGGGTGGACTAGTAGAACCAATAGGACCTTGATTAACTTTTTGGTGAATTGCCCATCTGGAACCATGTTTGTGAAGTCAATTGATGCATCATCTTTTATGAAAACTGGGGAAAAAACTTTTGAATTACTTGATGCATTTGTAGAACAGATTAGGGAGGCTAATGTAGTCCAAGTAGTATCGGATAATGGATCTAATTATGTGTTGGCTGGGAAGTTGTTGGAAGCAAAAAGGCCAAATTTGTATTGGACTCCATGTGCTGCACACTGCATTGACCTTATATTGGAGGACACTGGGAAAATTCCTAGAATTACAAAAACTTTGGAAGGGGCCATTCAATTGACTGGATATATCTACAACCATGAGGGTGTCTTAAATATGATGAGAGAATACATAAAACAAAGAGAGCTAATTAGGGCTGGAAAAACTAGGTTTTGCACTTCATATCTTACAATAAAATCCATTTATAAGCAAAAGCATAACCTAAGGGCCATGTTTACTTCTGAGGAGTGGGTTCGTAGTAGATGGGCAAAGGAAGCAAATGCTAAACGAGTAGTAGAAACGACTTTGATGCATTCTTTTTGGAATACCATAGTTTAAATTCTTAAATTATGGGCCCTCTTGTTCGGGTTCTTCGCCTTGTTGATAATGAGAGAAAACCAGCTATGGGTTACATATATGAGGCAATGGATATGGCCAAAGAAGCTATAATAAAAGCTTTTAATGAGAATGAAGAAAGGTATTCAAATATATTTAAAATCATTGATGAGAGATGGGAATGTCAATTACATCGGCCTTTGCATGCAACGAGTCATTTCTTGAATCCTGAGTACTTCTATTTTGATGATAACATAGCAACAGATCATGAAATTACAGCAGGATTGTATGCTTGTATACAAAGACTAGTTCCTAGTGCTGAAATTCAGGACAAGATCATGGCTGAGCTACCCATCTATAAGAAAGCTGAAGGACTCTTGGCATTGAATTGGCTAAAAGATCAAGAAAGACAAGGGCTCCAGGTAAGAAAGCATTTATATCTAACTTATAACGACTAGAACAGTGGCATTTTTTACAAAAAAGAAATCTGACTTCTATGATATATCATATATCATTACTCATACTTATTTTTTTAACATAGCTGAATGGTGGAGTTTGTATGGGAGCTCAACTTCGAATTTGCAACAGTTAGCTATAAGAATCTTGAGCTTGACTTGTAGTGCATGTGGTTGTGAGCGCAATTGGAGTGTGTTTGAGTAGGTGAGTTTTGAAGTATAATAAGTAGATTCTATCCATTGATGAGCTACTTTATTTCATAGAAAGGTCCAATGGTTTAATTATTCACTATAGTCTAATACTTAGTTTTCATAAATGGTTGTAGATTCACACAAAAAGAAGGAATAGACTTGCACAAAAACAACTAAATGATCTAGTCTTTGTGAAATATAATCAAAAGATGAAGGCACGATATGATAAGCGTGATGTTATTGATCCCATCTCCTTAGATGATATAGATGAAAGTAATGAATGGTTGTTGGGGGAAATGGGTGCTAAACCATCTATGAATGTTGAGGATGAGTTGGTTTTTGATGATAATGATGATGGTTTGACATGGGGTGTAGTGGCAAGAGCTGCTGGTGTTGGAGAACCAAGGAAGAATACTAGATTCCAAACAAAATCAAGGGCAAGCTCAAAGGCCTCAACATCACAACCAAATATTGAAGAGGAAGATGCTGATTCTGATGAGATCGAGGAAGAGAATGTTGATGGTTATAAATCTGGTTCAAGTGGCTTTGAAAGTGATGGAAACTTGAGTGAAGACTCTGATGATGACCTTTAGATTAAAAATAACAACCACATTCAGGCTATTAAATAGGCTAATAGGCAGAATGTTCAATCTTCAAATGCTTTTGTTTTGTCATGGATAGTCATGAAGTTCAATCTTCAATGTTTTGTTAGGAGTTTCCTTCTTTCTAATATGAAGTTATGAACAATATTTTGGTTTAATATTCAGATTTAGTTGATATTTGGATGGAGACTAATTTTTAAATGGTGATTTATGTTTATATTCAGACTTAGTTGATATTTGATAATTATCTAGACTTAGTTGACTGATATTTGGATGGAGACTAATTTTTTAGAATTTGGCGCCTCGCTTCACTCGGGCTAGAGCCTTTTTGGCGCCTCATCGCCTCGGGCGATACAAGGCCTTGGCGCCTTAAGGGCGCCTTTCGCCTTTGACTACCTTGAGAGCGCTGCAATACTGCTATTATATTGCAGTGTTATTGTGTCATGTACTAATATTTATTAGCAGCCAGTCTATTAGTAATTTAGTATTACTCCTATTAGTCAATTACAACATGTGCTCTATCTAAAATAATAATAGCATGCAGTGTTATTGTGTCATTTACTCATATTAATTAGCAGTAGTCTATTTATTAGTCATTAGTAATCCTATTAGTCAATTACAACATTTTCTTCTATGATGTAAAATAGATAGCACAGGCCTTTCTAGAGGAGCAAAGGCGTCGAAAGTCACAACGCAAGATGAAGGGGGTGCCAATGAGGCCATCGGAGTGACGATGTTGAAATTGCATGAAATTTGGCAAGTTGAAGGGAAACGGTATTCTGATCCAGACTCAAGACCTCAAGCGTCACCTAAATATAGGCAAATTCTTTAATTAAAGCCCCGAAAACAGTGTTTTTGCTATTTATAGTAATATTTGTTTTTCCTTAATAACTTTTAGTTTCAAAGTTAGAATAAGGTCTTGTCTGTTTTGGGACATTATTTTCAATTTTCGCAATTATCTAAAATTTTCTATTTTTGGCAAAAATAGCTATTTTACCACCTAATTACGTGATTAGCACAGATTAGGGTTTCTGGGCATTTTCATAGCCGCCCTAGGATTTCTTTTACTATTTAAACATATTGTAGCCTCCTTGGCAATTCAGTTTTCAGATTTATAAAAATTCAGACTTTGTCTAATTCTCTCTGGTGGATTCCAAAACTTTATCATCTAGTGGATTCAATGGACTCCTCATGGATTCGATGTTTTCATTCAGAAGCTAACGTGTTTAGTTTTTTTTTTCCATTCAGAAAGCAACGTGTTTGTTTTCTTGTAGCTTCCGCGACATCATTCTATCTAATTGGCTATGTGATTGATTTGGAGTAGTTAGTCAGTTAGTTGGTACTGCATTTAGTTAGTTACTAGCTAGTCTAACAGATTGTCAATGGCCTAGTTAAATATATAAGGCTGATTCTCATGATAGATTATTGTACATTCATTGATTTAAGAAATATATACTTCTAGTCTCAAACAAACTCTTCTCAATTGCTCTATTCATTATGCTCTTTTAGAATGAGTGAATGATCACAGGTTTGGAGATTGACCCCTCTTCACACTTAAGCAGAAATTGGGCTCGCTCGGCCCTGTAATCCCATAAAGCTTATATCCATCCCTATTATTCTTTTACTGGGCCCTGAGCCCATGAGCCCGTTATTCTATTTTCAGATCCCCACACAAAGTATCCTTGCTATCGTGAATTGTGAAATATAAAAAGGGACTTTTTTCTTCTTGCTTTACAAAAGGATTTAGACAAGAAAATGACTTTAGAAATTACCAATGTTTTTAAACATATATAGTGTGTGGTGAAATCTTATAATCATGCCATAAAATCCTCAATCAAATTCTTTTTTATAAGTTTTGAATGAATCTCAGGTGCATGTGGTGGAATTACTCAGTTGTTTGACATGCAAAACTCTAAAGAGAAGTACTGTACATGTCCAACAAAAAATTAATAGTTTATGATTCTTTTTAAATCATATCTGAGGAATCTTTGGCATTCATTCACAATTACTTGTACTTCTTTTCCACATATTGAAGCTTTAACCCTTATAATATAACAAATCATCAATGTTCTTTGCCCACAAATTTCAGAACCTTGTATCTGCTTCTTAGGGCTTAAGAGAATCTATTTTGGAGGTTCTTCCATGCCTCTACAATGGATAACATGCATTTCTTATGGACTGAATTACTGGTAAGAACAATGTAACCTCTACTCTATTTTTGTCTCATATACGTATATATTTTTGCATTTTCGTTTTTTATTATATGAAAATATAGCTAGATTAGTAGGAATTTAAACTGAAACTTTGATTGGAAACTTCTTATTTTTTATTGGTAAGTAATAAAAGGAAGTTACTATTTTTTTTTTTTGATGGGAGGAAGTTACTATTTTTTTTTTGGTTTCTCACAGTGTTTCCTCAAAACTTTCAATTAGAGACTAATCACTGCTCGTGACGGGTGGGCCCATAGCGGTGTAAATCACTGGCCTAGAGAGTTTTTTCAAAGTGCTGGTGCCTGGACTTTAACTGGAGAGCTTCCAGTCAAATCCAAGACAGCCACTTTGAGACCGAGTGCCCAACCACTCGGCCAACCCCACTGGGTTGGAAGTTACTAATTGGTATCTACTTGATCGACAACATTTTCATCTCACGGTTTTTTCAACCATTCATGTGCATAAGTCGTATTATACAAGTATAGTCCTCTAAACTACACTCGCAAAAATTGATTTCTAAGTAAATAAGGTTGTGGTGGCAGGGCTGATGTGGCAGTTGTACAACTCGATTGCTCAATAATTGAGTTCATCATGAAATTTTTTGCACAAAACTCGATTCTCTATAATTGAGTTCTTCATAACACACAACTTGATTTCTCAATAATCAAGTTCTGCTTAGAAAAATTTTCCATGTAACTTGAGTTCCACCTGACAAATTTTAAAAGAAACTACCTCATCAGCTACTTCCATCTTAACCTAATTTACTTAAAACTTAAAAAATCGAGTTGCAAAACAAGGCTACCACCCTAAATATTCTAAGAAGGAGGCTTTTTGGCTAAATATTTTTGCAAAAGAGGGTTAGACAGCCAAAATCACATGCATTCCACCTACGAATACAACCATTCTTACATTCAATTTCACAACTTGCTAAAGTATGATTGTGGGTGATATATGTAAAGTGGTAAGTCACACAAGATAGAAAATGTCCACAACTCAATAAATTGTGAAATTGGGTGTATGATTGGTTGTCTCCCTAGAATTATTTGTATAGTCGTAATTAAAATCTTGCTCAACCAGCAAGTGTCTAATATTATGCATCTCTCTCAGCTTGCTTTTATTTTTTCATGGTTTTTTCATTAAATATTTTTAATCAATATCTATTTTTATACATATATGATTTATAATCCATTAATAGAAGTACATTTGTAATGCACTTTTATATTGTGGCAAGGGGAAAGTTGGATGATGCAACACGATTAGGATTTTTACCGGAAAATGCAGAAAATTGTCTTCATATGAGATTTTTCATCGAAGCAAACATAGCACTAACATAGAATGCTTTGTACGTATCTTATGCAAGAAGAAGGTATGTATACAAGTTACAATACAACATGAGTGTACAAAATAAACGTACGTATCCATGAATTAGCCATCATATACAGGTGCTGGAATACGTACAAAATAAATCTGCAACTCCTTAAACAAGATAAGCATGCTAGAGCAACCTAGATACGTTACATGCCACATGTGCAATAAAATATGTACTGCATTGTATATGGATAATTTTTTTGATATGTACATGGTGTCCCAAATTAATCGCCATTGAGCTTCAATTATTCCAAGAAAACAAAAAATGACATCTAGTTTATTGACTACGTAACAATCAAAATATAACATGAATTCGATTATACCATAACCCAATCAAGTTCTATGCCGTAATAGCTTTCAATAGAACATAGTAGGAACGCTTCAATCTCGAATTTGGATGATTAGAAAGTATTGACATTTATATATAGATAAATATATATATATATATATATATATATATATATATATATATATATATAAAGCATCTGAGCACGTGGTAGTGAGTGCGAATGATTAAACCTAAGCTAATGTTATGGTCTAAATAACTTTTTTTATTTTTTTTAAGGGTGTAAAGAACTGTTGGTGTTATTAGATGTTGATTAAACCTAAGTTAATCAAGGACATTGAGGGTTCATAGTGTTTAATTAAGGTAATCTATACTACTATTTAAAGGATTTTCCCTATTTGGATTCCTTATTTTTTTTGTTCAAAAATACCCCTGCATTCCTATGTTTAAGTAGAGACAAAACTAAAGGACAATCCGGTAAAAATACAACTCTAACTTCTACTAAAACATTGCCTAAATAATAGAATCGTAGATTTTCAAATTTCTTTATCCACTTATATATTAAATTATCCTATTTGGAGTCCTCAATTTTAATACCCAAAATACCCTCAATCTATTCTCTTACAAGTTTTTCAAGTAACAGGATAAATATGTAAAAACAAAAAAAATAGCCAGTTGAATTCCATTTTCCATGTTTTACTATTAAAAAGTGCTTTTAGTTTTAATATGCCAATAATGTTTCCCACTTTTTCAATTACCAAATCCTTTTTTTTTTTCTTTCACAACCAATTATATTTAAATTTCACTTCCCATTTTTACTCCTAAAAAAATGCTTTTAATTTATTCATTTTTTTTTTCCTTTTACAACCTATTACATTTAATTATTAAAAAAAAATTACAGTACATTTTAGGATTAAACAAAATTTATAACTACCATAAATAAAATTAAAAAAAAAAACCAAAAAATAAAGAAATATGGATCTTGGAGCCTTTCCTTTAACAAAAATAAATATTAATAAAAAAACCTAACACAAAAACATGTGAGCCTTTTACCGCAATAAAAACTATTAAAAAAAAAACTATTTATAGTTATCCTCGTCCACAATTTCACCCACATACAAACCCATGTACAAATTTAAAGATTAAACTCCCCATTATCATCAACCAGTTAGCACTTAGCAATCTTGCAGTTACAATTTTATCTTAAGGCTGGCCATCCTTATCCTCACGTCCCATCTTTAAAGCTAATTCAAACCAAAAAAAAAAAAAAAAAAAAACCCCAACCTTGCTACATTAAGAGCTAGAGAGGACTATGATCAAAGCAAAAAATTAGAAAAAAGGCAGAGACGAAGTGCCAAAAAAAAAAAAAAAAAAAAAAAATGCCACCGCTCAAAATAGAATTTAAAAGGTAGGTACTCTAATCTCTCTGCATATTTTGTTATTGACATTTGAGTTTTTGTGTTGTGATCCCCAATTTTGGTTTTTATGGGTCTAATTAATTAATTAATTTAAATTTGGTGCTGTGTAGGTGGGAATTTATTGACAAAGCTGTCCTTGATTTTTTAAATTTGGGAGTCATACCCCCTAAATTTAATGACACTCATATTATCCTCATCCCGAAGGTGAAAAACCCTACAAAGATAACACAATATAGGCCCATAAGCTTAAGCAATGTCATCTCTAGACTAGCCTCCAAAGTTATTGCCAATAGACTCAAACGCTTCCTACCGGATATCATTAGTGAGAACCAGAGTGCTTTTATGTCCACTCGCCTTATTACTGATAATGTGCTAATAGCTTTTGAAACTATGCATCACCTAAATCAAAAACGGAGTGGACTGGTTGGGGAGATGGCTTTGAAACTTGATATGAGTAAGGCATTTGATAGAGTGGAATGGGGCTGCCTTCATGATATAATGTTGAAAATGGGCTTTAGCACTAAATGGGTGAACCTTATAATGCTTTGTGTTACCTCTGTTACTTATTCCATCAGGATCAATGGCAAGCCTCATGGCCACATTACCCCCACGAGAGGCTTGCGGCAAGGAGACCCCATATCCCCTTTTCTTTTCTTGTTTTGTGCAGAAGGATTATCAGCTCTTCTCACTCAAGCCACTATGAATGGAGCTATTCAGGGTGTTGCTGCATGCCTACGGGGCCCATGGATCTCACACCTCTTTTTTACAAATGACAGCATAATATTCTGCCGAGCCACTAGTGATAATTGTGCCCATTTGGAACAAATCTTGGAGACCTATGAACATGCAACTGGTCAGTAACTCAATCGTGAAAAGACTTCCTTATTCTTCAGTTAGAACACACCTCTTGAGACTCAAGAAGACATAAAAAACCGTTTTGGGGCTGACGTTATCAGGCAACATGAAACTTACTTGGGATTACCTTCCCTTGTTGGTCGTTCAAAGAGAAATACCTTTAGGGCGCTAAAGGAAAGACTTGATAATAAGCTTTCGGGGTGGAAGGAAAAGATGCTCTCACAAGTTGGGAAAGAAATACTCATCAAGGCCGTAGCACAAGCCATCCCCACCTATACAATGAGTGTCTTTAAACTTCCGGACACCCTCTGTGATGAGATGACAAGTATGGTCCGGAACTTTTGGTGGGGTCAAAAGGAAGGACGAAACAAAATAGCTTGGTTGAGTTGGGATAAAATGTGTACACCCAAAAAAGATGGAGGCTTGAGGTTTCGCGATCTCAAAGCTTTCAACAAGGCTCTTTTGGCAAAGCAGGGCTAGCGCCTCCAAGCCAATACACATTCCCTACTTCACCGTGTTTTCAAGGCACGTTACTTCCCTGACCATGATTTCCTCCATGCTGAACTTGGACGAAAACCCTCCTATGCTTGGAGAAGTATAATGTCTGCTCAGGATGTTGTTAAAGCCGAACATAGATGGCGGGTGGGTGATGGCACTTCGATATAGATTTGGAGAGATAAATGGCTCTCAAAACCTTCTACATTCCAAGTTATCTCTCATCAAAACACTTTGCCTGCTACTGCAACTGCAACTGTTTCAGAGCTTATCAATGAAGGCACAGGAGAGTGGAAGATCGACCTGGTCAAAAGTGTCTTCCTCCTTGATGATGCTCAAGCCATACTCGGCATCCCACGTAGCAATAGACGCACAAAAGACTGCATGATATGGGCTTACACACCTAAGGGTACTTTCACTGTCAACAGTGCTTATAAAGTTACCTTATCTCTAACTCCATTGAAGACGATGGAGGGAGCCTCACACACCAACAACCAGGGTCAGTTTTGGAGAAAAATATGGAGCCTCAATGTCCCGAACAAGTTGAAAACCTTTGCTTGGAGAGCGAGTCGTAATATTCTCCCCACCAAGTCGAACCTATGCTCTCGCCAGGTGCTGGACGATCCCACCTGTGATGCATATGGAGTGGCAGTTGAAACTAGCGGACATCTTTTTTGGGAGTGCACATGTGCACGAGATGTGTGGGATGCCACAGGTATCCACTTTGACAACAACGGTGTACACTATAGGGGCTTCATTGACTTACTATGGTATCTCATTTTCATGCAACATGTCAGCCAGGATGTGCTTGAGCTTGTCGTCACTGTTGCATGGTGTATATGGTACAGCCGAAACAAAGCACGGCATGGTTCTCCAAGGCAGTCCCCCAATGAGATCTTACACAAAGCTCGCACCACTCTTGAAGACTTCCAGGCAGCCCACTTCAAGCGCCCTCAACTCACGAGCCCATCAGATGCTCGTTGGGTCCCACCCTCATACCCATGGTTCAAGATTAACATTGACGCAGCTCTCTTCAACGATCTTGGAACAGTGGGCATCGGTGTTGTCATCCGTGACCATGAGGGAGCAGTCATTACCGCCCTGAGTCAGCACATGCACTTACCTTTGGGTCCCTTGGAATCAGAAGCAAAAGCCTTGGACGTGGCTGTCTTGTTTGCATTGGATTTAGGCATATGTGATGTGCTTTTTGAAATTGATTCCAACATAGTTTTTACTATTCTATCGGGCTCCACCACACCACCTGCTGCAATTGTTGACATTATGGAAAGCATTCAACTTAAGTTGCTTGACTTTAGGCACTCTCAAGTTCAACACGTGCGAAGGCAAGGCAACAAACCGGCACATGCTTTAGCACAACATGCCAAGGGTATTCATGGCTTTGTAACTTGGATAGAGGAATGTCCACAGTTTATTGAATCTTTTGTGTTTCATAATGCTATGTACCTATCCTCTTCGTAATAAAAGTTACAGTATTTCTCATAAAAAAAAAAGAAAAAAAAAAAGAAAAGTTTCTAAACATACGCAAAAGGGCTATTATGTACATTGTAGCTCATTTATGTTATTGGACAGAAGTGTTAGTTCGAGGAGCATTCAAATTGGGTAATGTTTCTAAAACTAATTTTCTAATGATATAAACAATTGACAATCACATTAGAAGAAACTAGCCTTTTTGCACGTTCTTGGAGACTCTTCATTTTATTTTTACTTTTCTCTAAGGGACTACTTTTCATTTATCATAATTTAGGATTGATTCATTTTTCAATCATGAAAATATCTAGAGATGTGATTAGATTTATGTATTTCCAAATGTGTTCATATTATGTGCTACATGTCATCACACTCCAAGGGATTTTTTGTGATTGAAAAATACATCAACCTTGAATAGTTTTTTCCTTTAAAAAAATAGAAGAGCTTCTAAGCACGCGCAATGCTTGTGCAAAGATGCTAGAGGTGCAATGAAAATTATGACATTAAACCAAAAAATCTAGGGGTGTGATGAAAAATTATTTATTTTCCAATCACAAAAAAAAAAATCTAGGGGTGTAATGAAAAATTATTTCACCTGCAAAGGCATAATACTCATCACACCCCTAGTTTTTTTTGTAATTGAAAAAATATAGTAATCCCAAATTATAATAAATACTCTAAATTAACCCTTACCAAAAAAATTGAAGAGTCTCAGAGGCTAGTTTATATTATTTTTCTTAAAAAGAGATAACTTATCGAATTGTCAAGTTCTAAAATACTATTAGATCACATTCAAATCTTAGAGTGACTATATTTAAGAGTAATATGTATTAATCTATAAATATTTGTTGAAGATTCTATAATTATGTAGGCTAAATATTAATTACTATCTTAAATATTTAGAATCCACTTAATAAAATAAAATTTACAAAAGAAAAAAATGTGAAAAAAAGAATTTTACCCAGTACTTGATTTCTTGAAAGTAATGTATCATACAAAAAAGAAAAAAGAAAAAAAGATAACCTAAGGTGGCTAAAGAGTCAAATTTCAAACCACATGTAGTCAACTTAAATTTCAATCAAACCACAGGTGGGTAAATTGTAATTTACACTATTTTAAATTTGAATTTATTAAAAAAAAATATAAATCTCAATCTCGTTCCAAATTATATTAAATTTTAGCAATTTAATCTCAAATTTGTTTCACATATATTTATTGATGAATCCAAACTCATTTCAAAGTCAACTTTTTATTTATTTTATTTTTCTTAAAAAGAGATCATTTATTGAATTGTTAAGTTCTAAAATACTATTATATCACATTCAAATCTTAGAGTGACTATATTTAAGAGTAAAATGTATTAATCTATAAATATTTGTTTAAGATTCTATAATTATGTAGGCTAAATACTAATTAGTAACTTAAATATTTATAATCCAATTAATAATATAAAATTTACAAAAGAAAAAAAAAATGAAAAAAAAATTACCTAGTACTTGATTTCCTGAAAGTAAAGTACTATACAAAAAAAAGAGAAAAAAGATAACCACAGGTGGGTAAAGTATCAAATTTCAAACCACATGTAGGTCACTTAAATTTCGACCAAATCACAGATGGGTAAATTGTAATTTACCCTATTTTAAATTTGAATTTATAAAATAAATAAATAAATCTCAATCTCGTTCCAAATTATATTAAATTTTAGAAATTTAATCTCAAATTTTTTTCGCATATATTTATTAATGAATCCAAACTCATTTCAAACTCTACTTTTTTTTTTTTTTTTTTTTTCGTAAAAAGAGATAACTTATCGAATTGTGAAGTTCTAAAATACTATTAGATCACATTCAAATCTTAGAGTGACTATATTTAAGAGTAATATGTATCAATCTATAAATATTTGTTGAGGATTCTATAATTATGTAGGCTAAATACTAATTACAATCTTAAATATTTATAATCCACTTAATAATATAAAATTTACAAATGAAAAAAAAAATTATCCAATACTTGATTTCTTGAAAGTAAAGTACCATACAAAAAGAAAGAAAGAAAGATAAAGATAACCTCAGGTGGGTAAAATGTCAAATTTCATACCATAGGTAGGCAACTTAAATTTCAATCAAACCACAGGTGAGTAAATTATAATTTATCCTATTTTAAATTTGAATTTATAAAAAAAAAAATATAAATCTCTATCTCGTTCCAAATTATATTAATTTTTAGCAATTTAATTTAATCTTGTTTCACATATATTTATTAATGAATCCAAACTCATTTCAAACTCAACTCTTTATTTATTTTATTTAAAAAAAAGAGATAACTTATTGAATTGTTAAGTTCTAAAATATTATTAGATCACATTCAAATCTTAGAGTGACTATATTTAAGAATAATATGTATTAATCTATAAATATTTGTTGAAGATTCTATAATTATGTAGGCTAAATACTAATTATTATCTTAAATATTTATAATCCAATTAATAATATAAAATTTACAAAAGAAAAAAAAAAAGTGAAAAAAAAAATCTACCCAATACTTGATTTCTTAAAAGTAAAGTACTATACAAAAAGAAAAAGAAAAAGATAAAGATAACAATAGGTGGGTAAAGTGTCAAATTTCAAATCACAGATAAACAACTTAAATTTCGACTAAACCGCAAGTGGGTAAATTATAATTTACCGTATTTAAAATTTGAATTTATTAAAAAATATATAAATCTCAATCTCGTTCCAAATTATATTAAACTTTAGCAATTTAATCTCAAATTTGTTTCACATATATTTATTAATGAATCCAAACTCATTTCAATCTCAATGTTTTATTTATATTATTTTTCTTAAAAAGAGATAACTTATCGAATTGTTAAGTTCTAAAATACTATTAGATCACATTCAAATCTTAGAGTGACTATATTTGAGAGTAATATGTATTAATTTATAAATATTTGTTGAAGATTCTATAATTATGTAGGGTAAATACTAATTACTATCTTAAATATTTATAATCCACTTAATAATATAAAATTTATAAAAGAAAAAAAAAAGTGAAAAAAAAAAATTTACTTAGTACTTTATTTCTTGAAAGTAAAGTACCACACAAAAGGAAAAAAGGAAGAAGATAAAGATAAATATAACTTCTGGGTAAAGTGTCAAATTTCAAACCAAAGGTAGGTAAATTAAATTTCAACCAAAACACAGGTGGGTAAATTGTAATTTACCCTATTTTAAATTTGAATTTATTAAAAAATATATAAATCTCAATTTCGTTGCAAATTATATTAACTTTTAGCAATTTAATCTCAAATTTGTTTCACATATATATTTATTAATGAATCCAAACTCATTTCAAACTCAATTTTTTGTTTATTTTATTTTTCTTAAAAAAAGATAACTTATCAAATTGTTAAGTTCTAAAATATTATTAGATCACATCCAAATCTTACAGTGACTATATTTAAGAGTAATATGTATTAATCTATAAATATTTGTTGAAAATTCTATAATTATGTAGGCTAAATACTAACTACTATATTAAATATTTATAATCTATTTAATAATATAAAATTTACAAAAGAATAAAAAAAAAGTGATAAAAAAAAATCTATCCAGTACTTAATTTTGCATGCAAATGGGTAACTTAAAAGAGCGCAGCCAATTACTTTTTGCATGGCCGACCGCATATGCTCGCACCCCTCTCCACTTTCACTCTCTCTCACAGTGAGTCCCTCTCTTCCTCCTGAATTCTCAAAAGTAAAACCGACCCTTCGCTCTCTCATGGCAGCCAGCAACTGTTTCGAAATCCCTTGTCATCGACTTTTGCCATGCAGTCCGTGCGAATCTGATACGCAGTGCCAATCTTGGCAGAGACTCAGCCGCACAGTATGTCCCAAATTGTCATATCAGATCGATCGAGTACACTGTCTTTTAAGATTCCATTTATGAATTGCTTATAAAACTGCCTAACATTTGCTTTCCTTTACAATGAAAGGAATTGGGTATTGCATATCATATTCATAAACGGTGGTCTAAGCCCAGAAGCATGTGTGCTCTCTGTTTTAGAGTGGCCAAAACCTCGCCAGAAGCCTTTCTCACATGTGGGCTTCAATTCTTCCCGCTGTTTTGTTCTTTTGGCCAGGTGGTTGGTCACCCTAAACACAGCATACAAATATACTATTATGTTATCGTTTCGTTACAGAAAGTCTGTAGTCACAGCCATATACTTTTTCTACTACATAGATCATTTCTCTTCTCTCTTCATCAGATTCACAAGCAAGTAAAGTGCAGTGGCCATGGTTTAAATGCCCTAAATAGTAGTTTCCTCAATTGTTTTGCACAGTATTCTTTTTTATTTTCTGTTCATTTTTTGTTAAATGCCTTAAAAAGTTGTAGCTAACTAAACAAACAACTCCTTTGGGTTTCTTTTTTTATCAGCTCATCTATTTAAATCTTATGCACTAAGTTTCATATTAAAATATGAAACCACACAATTATAATTTTCTATATAATTAATTTCATCTTGTCATTTTTAGTGTCCAATCAAAATTAATCACCATTTATTCTATGTAATTAGTCTCACCTAGTTAGACACACATTAACTGTTAGAATTTGATCTTGCAATATATTTCAATTCGATCATCTGATTGAGGCAACAAACATATTATTGTGGTCTTCAAAACCTCAAGATCATCCCCATGAAGTGTGATGAATTAATTAATGGTTAAAATTACATTTGTGCCCTTGATGTGTGAAATGACCATTTTGCCATATTCAAGATTAAATTATGGGTGCAAAATAAGATGTTAATATTATGTGTGCAGGTGTATAAAATAGACACTCTCCTAATTTAAAAGTGTTATTATTTGATCTTTTCAAAGAGTAAAATTTAAAAACACACATTTTTCCTGTCTCTTTTCTTTGCAAACCAAAGGAAATGTAGAATTCTCACATTTTCTTCTTTCCTTTCTTTCCTATATCTAAACATAGCAAAGGGAAATATTTCCTTCTCTTTTCCTTCGTTTCCCTTCCTTTTTTCTCTCTCTTCCCTTTCCCTAGCTAAGACCAAACATAGTGTAAACTAGCTTCAAATTTCAGAGTGTGACTATTTTAAACTCAAACTAGAGTCATTGATGTTTGTGCTAATTTTATTTTGGTTTACTAATAAATAAATTGTGGGGGAGGATTAGAGAAAATATACCATGTATGTAGTATATGTTTCCTCCTTCTCAATTCTCAAATGGAAGTAGACCCACACGTGGGGTCCACTCTTATGAGAGAGGACGGATATATGCACAAATGCTTGGTATACCTCCTTGGAGGTGAGATCCATGCAATACCTGCAATACTTTTAATCATGATCATTGATTCCAATGATCAAAAAAATTGATAGTTCATTGATCAGTGTCCTCTCTTCATGTTCTCCCCTTTCTCAGTTTCTATTAATTGGTTCTTTGTATTTATCTCCAGGTCCTCCACTCTCACCCACCACCACCACCATCTCTCCAACCCCAATCCCACTAAACCACCGTTCCCAAGTCGTTGCCACCACTAGTACCATACTGTTCTGAGTGGTATTGGTGTTTTGGTTAGAGACTCACCTGACCCACAATCGTTGTTTTGTCGTCTTGTCTTGAGGCAGGTGTAAGTGTAACACAAGATGAAGCTAAGGTGAGATTTGTGGGCATGGACCACAAGAGGATTAGTTGTTCTCTTTTGGTTAATTTGTTGCTTTGACAATTTTCCCCAGAAGCTTTATTGAAGAAGACAAAAGATCTATGCTTTGGTTCTATTCTCTAAAGGTTCTATTGAAGAAGGAGCCATCCTTTCACAAAGTGATGAAATCTTAGGATCCGTTTGGTTGAGAAAATAGAAAAGTGGGAGTATAGAAAATATGGAGAGGATAGAAAAGTAAGAAGATAGAAGAGATTTTAGTTTCCCTCATTTGTATTTGGTTGGAGTGGTGAAAAAGTGGAAAAATGGAAATATTATTTGTTTGGTTGAGAAGAAAAGTGAGATGATAGAAAATATAGTTTATATAAAATTACTCTCATGCCCCTATTGCATAATATAAGAAATAATTTCCTTACCATCATTAAAAAAAACTAATTGTCAATTAAAATTTTAAAAAAATATATATCTTATAAAATTTAACACATCATTAATATATATTTTTTCTTTGTTTTAGATGTTCCTTCTAAAAAAAAAGAGGTGAAAGCCACCAAGGACCCACCGTTGATAAAAAAAAAAAGAAAAAAAGAAGCAAAATCCACTGTTTGATAAAACGTTGAAAATAAAAAGCAACGTAAACTCAGAGCTTGAAGCTTGAAAAAAAAAAAAGCAACGTAAATTCAAAGAGCTTGAAAAAATAAATAAATAACAAGAAGGAAAAGTGGAAAAGTAACTCAATGCAGAGGGGCAAATTTGGTTTTTGCTAGAACTCATGTTTTCTTTTTTGGTAAACAGGGAATTTCATTGAACTAAAAAGAACCAGAAACAAAAGAAAGAGGGCAGAGCCTCATCTGAGACAGCCCATACAAATCCAAAAAGGAAAGCATTCAAAATACAAGAGGGAGGGGAATTAAGGTACATAAAATCAGGGACTTGGGAGCAGCCTAGTCTAGCTAGAGCATCGGCGCACCGGTTAGCTTCGCGATAGCAGTGGGACACTTTGACTTGAGGAAATTGGGAGAGAAGAAGCCTGCAATCAGCCACAATAGCAGCATTATCATTCTTCAAGGTTTCGGCATTACACATTAAATCAGCAACTACTTTTGCATCCAAATCAATTTCAAGAGCACTAATCTGCATATTCAGACACATGTTGAGTCCATCTCTAAGAGCCCAAAGCTCCGCAACAAAGCTTGTGGCTATCCCAATCTTCCTTGTAAAGGCTTGTTGAGGGTTTTTTTTGTGGAACCCGAATAAAAGGGAAGAAGCCCAACCTAGCAACACAGACCGAAAAGAAGTTGGCAAAAGATAGAGAACAAAAAAACCATTAAGTCCAAGCGGTAGGAATAATGGATCACAGGTCCATAAAATAAATAAATGGGCCTTGACAAAGAAAATGGGCTCAAAAGAGTCCGGAAATAGAGAAATAGCAAATAGCAAACCCATGAGCAGTGTATGATGTGAAAAAAAAGTAAGAACGGGCCGCGGCAGGCTCAAAGCAATGCAAGCAAAGAGAGTAGGGGATTGATGGTAGGCCCATAAACCCCAAGGATGAGTATGAAGTAATTGGACCGGGGAAGCCCAATGAAGTTAGTAAAAAGCCCATGAGAATACAAAGTTTGGAAAAAGGCCGAGGAAGCCCAAGGCAAGCAAATGGGCTGAGGATGCCCAAGGGAAAACAAAAGGGACACAGGAGCCCATAAGTAAGAAAACCCATGGTCATGTTAAGCCATTGGGGAAAGAATACACGGCAGGCCTAAAAAGGCCCGGCAGGATCAAGTCATTATAGCAGGAATGACAGAGTAATATGGCAAGACATGATGGCAATCAAGAAATAGGTTGGAAGAAATGTAAAGCCCGGTATCAAATGAAGCCCAGCCCCTAAGGGGAGCAGGGAATTATAAAATAGCCCACATAAAAGGACGAAGAAGGGCGGCAGACTGTGCAAGCAAGCCTCCAGGCTGCGGCAAACGCATGAGCAGCAGGCAGATTTTGGACATACATGAAAGGAAAGCACGCGCAAGGCCCAGGCACCACCAGCCTGTACCCAGCCAATATCGGACGTGGTGGGGTCATGGGTCAGAGGTAAGGGGGTATGGTTTGGTGATGGGGAGAGGGGAAACGACCTATTTTGCGGCTCCTGCCCAGACTCTTTTGGGAGGTACGTCCTGCTGGGATGATAGACCACCCAAAAGAAGCAAGGTTGAGGGAGGAACCGTTAGGTGCATGCCATGAGTAATAGAGAGAGAAAGCACCTACACCGTGGCAGGAAAGGGTGCCACGGCAGACTAATAAATAAAACAGCTTTCCTTTGTCTGGAGGTGGGGAGTGGAACACAGATGAACCAGTGGTGATCGACAAATACACCCAGACCAAACAAAGGTGGTTAAAGGGCAAAATAGTAAAATATGGTCATGGCAGGCACTATAAGAAGACCTTTACCGTGCCCAGAAAGGGGGATCAAGAAAAATAGGGGAGGAGCACAAAATAGAATAGAAAGAAAGTAAAAAAGCAAGGGAAAAAAAAAAGATAAGAGAGAAAACAGAAAACAAAGAGAGTTAATACGGTGGGCATGCACCAGTAGGTCGATTTCCCTCTCTCCCCCTTAAAATCCTACTCTCTTCCAAAAAAGGAAAAGGGATTCCTTTTGGGCATTAACTATTCAAGTCCGGTTCCTTCAATGCCACTAGTCCCCACAGCAGGATCTTTTCTTGGGAGATTAGCTGCATTGAGAGGAAGCGTTCTTCCTCTTTGATTTTTCTTGCTTCTGTGGACCAAACTTGACTTGATTCATATTTCTTCTTGATTAACTCATATTATTATTTACTCTTTTATCTTCTTTGTAAAAGTCATCGTTATCATTGTAATTATGTTTCATAAGTAGGGATTATTCGGTCCTTTTCTATTAAAAGGTCAGAGGACTCTGTTTTGTTATTATTATTATTATATTTGCCTGCCATAACTCATCTGAAACAGCTCTGCCTACCATAAGCACACTCCTGGCAGATGAGACATAGTTTGTGCACAAGCCAGCCTAAGTTGAGTTGCAGTTGGACCGGTCTCAACTCTCTTACTCAGAATACTCGGGCCCATTACCGCAGAAGGCAGCCCAGCCCAACGTACAATACAAAAAAAGGCTCCTACAAGGCTTTAATCCAGGTACCTGACTCACTGCGAAGAATGCCGCCTCCACTAGCCATACCAGGGTTACCTAATGAAGAGCCATCTGTGTTTAGTTTATGCCAACCCCTATTTGGCCTCTCCCATCGAATATTCCTTTCAATCCGTGGCTATCTGGTTATGGTATTCTGAGCAACAAAGGCATACTCCACTGCCCTATGAATTACATCTTTGTGGATGGCTTGACTAGTAGGCATATTCTTAAAAACCACCATGTTACGATGGTTCCAAAGAGTCCATATTCCAATGGCAAAAAAGACACTCCAAGATATTTGGAGTTGGTTTGAGGCTGTAGTCGTTTTACAGTTGTTTTCCAGCCAACTACGAAGGTCCAAAGAGTAAAAGTCAGTACTTAGGCCCCCCATTCCGAGGCTCTGCCAACAATTTGCAGCTACATGGCAGTCCCTCAGCAAGTGGAGAATAGTCTCTGGGTGGAGGTTGCATATCGGGCAGACTGTGTCCACTTGCAGCCCTCTAGAAGCTAGCCTTTCTCGGGTTGCTATGCTGTTATGAAAACACATCTAAATAAAGGATTGAATCCTTGGCAGCACCTTTAGCTTCCATATCCATTTACCATTAAAAAACTGAGGAGCTTCCCCATTGGCAAGGATATATGCAGAGCTGAGATTAAAATTCCCATTAGCTGTTATGTTCCAAATGATTCTGTCTTCCTCATTTGCAAAATGAGAACGAGGCATCGCTTGAATTTCCAGGCAAACTTTTGGAGGAAGAATCAGAGAAAGCTTTCCCCAATCCCAGCCTTCAAGTGAAGCAAGATCTTTAACCTTTATCTCCTCCTCTTTCCTAGTAAGGGGGCCGTGAATAATAGACCTGAGAGGGCCATTCGAAGTCCAAGAATCATACCAAAACCTCAAGGTGCTATCTCGGCCAAGACTCCATCTCGTGCCCCTATTGAAAACATCCATTCCTTTTTTCATTGCCTTCCAAGTTCGGGAACTAGGAAGAGAGTTTTCATTACTAGAAGACATTCTTCTTTGGGTCATATATTTTTTCCTTAAAACTCGGGCCCAAAGCGAGTCTTTTTCTGCGTGGAACCTCCAATTCAGCTTTGAAAGATAGGCCAGATTTCTTCCTTTGGCAGTTTGGAGGCCAAGGCCACCCTTATCCAAAGGTTGGGTAATTTTTTCCCAACCAACCCAATGCATTCTTCTCTTTGGTTCACTAGATCCCCATAGAAAGTTCCTGTTGAGTCTATCCAAACTATCTAATATTCTGCTAGGAAGAAAATTGGTTTGCATCACATAGGAGGGAATAGCAAAAGTAGTTGCTTGGATGAGCACTTTACGGCCAGCAAATGACAATAGATTGGCTTTCCAGCCAGCAAGTTTCTGGTTAACACGGTCAAGAATGAAATTCAGGTCTTAGTTCGATGCCCCAGCATGCCTTAGAGGAAATCCAAGGTAAGAACCCAGCTTGGGAGTAGAGTTAAAACCAAAGATCTCGTAAAAATCAGCCCTTTGCTCACTGCTAACATTGGGAGAGAAAAACACTTTAGATTTGGCAGCGTTAATTTTTTGACCCAAGATCATACAAAACTCCTTAACTGCATCCCTAACACTTTCATAGTTCAGAGAATTAGCCTTTGCAAACAAAAGGAGGTCGTCAGCGAAGAAAAGGTGGGAGAAAGTCGGGCCACCAACAGAAGCTTTAACCGGGTTCCAGAGGTTGTTAGTGCATTTGTCATCAATAATTCTACCAAGCACTTCCATACAAAGAATGAAGAGGTAGGGAGAAAGGGGATTCCCTTGCCGAATACCTCTTGATGGGAGAAAAGGATCAAGGACACCCCCATTAAAGAGTATGGAGGTAGAGATTGTAGAAACACAGCTCATTATGAGCTGGATAAGGTCAGGAGGGAAATTTGCTGCAACAAGCACTTCCTTGATGAAGGACCACTCCAATCGATCATAAGCTTTTTCTAGGTCGATCTTAATAACCATGTATCCCACATTACCTTTTTTCCTGTTGATAGTATGAATTAGCTCCTGCGCAATAATGACATTATCCACTCCTTTTCTACCCGGAACAAAGGCTGCTTGATACGGTGATATGAGCTTATCAAGGAGTGGTCTAATTCTGGCTACAATAATTTTTGTTATAATCTTGTAAATAGGATTACAGAGGCTAATAGGTCTGAAATTCCCAATGGATTCCGGACCCTTAATTTTGGGAATGAGAGCAATATGTGTTTGATTCAGGTCCGAAGGAATCTTTCTATTACTAAAGATCTTCTTAATCTCTTTTGACACTGATCTGCCAACCACCAACCAAAACCGTTGAAAAAATCCTGCGTGCAACCTGTTAGGCCCAGGGGATTTGAAAGCCTTTAGAGACCACAAAGCATGTTTTATTTCCTCATCAGTCACTGGTAAAGAGATGTTGTGACTTTCAGAGTAGGATAATTGAGGAAAGGTTATATCACCAGAGGGAGAAGAGAGAGGTGAGGACAGGAGTTCAGTTGAGAAGAGCTTAGCGAAGCTATTCCAAACATGCTCCATAACGGCAGTTAGATCATTAATCCATTCACCCTGAGAATCTTTGAGATTGAGAATCTTATTTCGCTTCCTTCTGATGAGCGTAGAAACATGGTAGAACTCATGTTTTCTCCCCTCAGTTTTCTATCTATTTTGGAGAGAAAATTTTTTGATGAGTCCGGGGAGAAAACATCAAGGCCCACCACAAAATTTTCCACTTAACCCCCCAACTAAACACCCTCCCAATTTTCTTTCTCTCCACTTTTTTTTCTAAATTTTCCATCCTATCTAAAATCCCCCAAACAAACACACCCTTAGACTTTAGACTTTGTGTTGGGACAGTTCTTAGCTTGAGCAACTTAAAATGGAAAGGATGATGACTTTTTGTGTTGGGACAGTTCTTCTGGCAGCTTATTTGAAGGAGATAGGAGCTGATCTATATTTGTTGTATTTGTGGGCCTGTCCAACCCATTTAGCAAAGATAAGTGGGCCAATATTTGTTTTTTCCATTATTTTATACCCATAATTATTTGGATTTTTTTTTGCCCAAAGGCTTAAAAAGTTAGCCCTCGACACTGAGTAAGCATTTGAAACATATATCCCAATTCTTCTACTTTTTCATGTTGTCTTCAATTGCGGCTATACCTTATATATATATCTCTTGCAATATGTATAATTATTTTATAGTTAACTTATTTCGTCTACCTTAAAATTTTTTTTGAACATCCTTCTTTTTTAAAATCCACATTGACCAACTTTTATTAACTATCAGGAAAATAAAAAACAATAGAATTATAAATATCTGAAGAACCGACTTCATTCAAACTAACAACGAAAAAAAAAAAAAAAAAAAGCCTAATTCTCTTAGCTAAAGCATGGGCTATAACATTGCCCTACCGCCTAGTATGAGAGAAGGAAAAACTCACTAGAGAGCCAGCTATAGACAAAGTATCTTTAACTAAATGATCAATAGAAGAAAGATTAAAACCAATATATTTAAAACACTAATAATGATTTGTGAATCACCCTAAAAAACAGAATAAAAGACCATAATTAATTCACAACATTCCTAATTAGCATACAAACTCACATATGGGCCCATCACAATCTTTGATTTTTAAAATTGTTTTTTGATGATATGGCATACTAATTTAGAAATGTTGTGAAATTATTGTAACACTTTGTTGTGTCCATAGAATTACTCCTAAAATAGTATTAGCTCTCCAAACATAACCCCCTTTAACCTTTAAAGAAAAAAGAAAAGAAAAAACTCTTAAATAACAACTGTAAAAGCTATACTAAATAACAACAAATATAGCTCAAACAATAACAAGATTAAGCCAAAAAACAATAAAATAAAAAAATATTCAACAAAAGGCTATATCCCATGGAATTTTCTTTTGGAATTTAAAAAAAAAAATTAGAGTGTATTTTTATGAGACCGATACATAAAAATGTTGTGAACTTAGTATTACACTTATTTTTTCTCTCTCAAAATTCTATCTAATCCTAAAATTTAGGCCACCCTAGGATGGATGAATGTACCTAATATTACTTTGAGAAGAGAGAAAAGAGAAAGGAAAGGGAGGAAGAGGGTAGAAGAAAGGGAAGAGAGGAAAAAAATTTCATGAAGTTGTTTGATTTGTAAAAGAGAAATGACGGAGGAAGTATACCTTGTTACGGACGTATTTTTCTGAAATGAAAAGAAGTATAGTTTATTGGTAGGTCCTGGTCCTGGTCCTAGTCCTACCATCAAAACTCTTTTTTCTCTCTCCTTTTTCTCCCAATTTGGGAGGAAAGAAATTGGTGGATCATGTAGGTGTTTGGTGTGTTTACTTCTCTTAAACTTTTAAAAAAAAATCCTAAATTTTGATGATTTTTCCCAGTAAAAGTGCTGACTTCAGTTTGCATTTTGCAATGAATACTTTTTTCTTTTCTTTTTTGATACATGCAATGAATACTTTGAACACACCTTGATTCGTATAGAATTTAGAAAGAAACGCGTGGTTATTAATTAGACACTGTCAAAAGGAAATTTTTGTTGAAGACCATGACCATTGAAACTTCTTTCACGTAATGAATGTAATCATGACTTAGGAGGTAGTCACTACTACTAGTATCAGGGCCGGCCCTAGGCTTAGGCCAATTAGGCAATTGCCTAGGGCCCTTACTAGAGAAAGACCCCCAAATTTTGGGGCAAAATTGAAATATATATTTTAAAAAATTTTTTTTTTGAGATAGGAAAAAAAATTAGTTTGACATTTTTCTTTTACTTTTAAGAAGTACCAAAGAATTGAGTAATGCTAGAGATAATACAACTTTAAATACATAGGGTTTACAAATATGTGTCATTAATTACAAGAAATAATTTGGATAGGAAAATACTATAAATACTATAAATTTTACTTTAAAATCTTTATACAAATTGATGTGACAATTAATATGATTTGTAGACGTCAACAACCTATTAAATACATTTTTAAATTACTTAGTGATACTTTCTTTTCTTTTTTGAGAATTACTTAGTGATACATCTTTATAAGCATTATGTTGTAAAATTTATAATATCTCTAACATTATTCATTCAAATACTTGTTTATTATCTTTTTCAAAAAAAAAAAAAAATACTTGTTTATTATTTTCTTGAAGTGTCATTAATCACATTTATTGCTACAACATTTGTAAGTTTTTTTTAGTAAAATTTGTTATAGTTTTAGCATTTCTTCAAAAAAAAAAAATATATATATATATATATTACAAGATAAAAAGAATGCATTTTTGTTATATAAAAATTATGATATTGAAAACTAGTTAAATATTATTTAATTAATAACAAAAATGCCTCATTTAAATATATCGACTTAGGCCTCAAAGTTTGTTGGGCCACCCCTGACTAGTATAGCTTAAGAAATTAAAAAATCCAAGAACAAAAGAACAATTTTTTTTTTTTAAAAAAAAAATCCATGCTGGAAGCCTGGAAGTTTAGCCGGGTATTGAATCTTCTATGAATCTCTCTCTCTCTCTCTCTCCCTCTCTCTTCATGAACAGAAGTATGTTTTAGGAAATTTTGCGATTATAGTAAGACTGACTAGCGTAAAGGTTAGGCAAGTAGAACTTAGAAAAACAAACTTATATAGAGACGACTCGTAAAAAAAACTTAATTATGCATTAAATGTATGTATAAATGAAGACTCCAGCTCTAATTTGATTTTCAAAGTCCCAGTTGCGGTCCACTATACATGCATCTTTTGCATTTTATTGTATAGGTTTAATTGACCATGAATTTTACTATTTTTTGAGAATTCAACTTTCACGAACTTTATTTAAACAGCTACTTTTTGCTCATTAAGACACATCAATTGAGAAACAATACAATTTATCCCCTAGCATATAGTTCAAATCATAGTTGGGTGCCTTTAAAAATACTATTGGCAACCATACTTTCATTTTGCTACTCAATAATCATATAGTATATGTTTGTAGAAAGTGAATGAAAATGAACCCACGTAGAAAGATGTTTCATATTGTTCTAAAAACAACTATAGTATTAGTATTGTTGTGCTTATTGAAAGAGAGTTCAGCAGATCCACAGATTAATCTGTTAAACAAGGGTTGCAGCACATACACTGTAGCAGATTTGTTGGACTTCAACACCAATCTGAACGCAACATTCTTGGACCTCAAGGAACAGCTGATCAACAACAATAAGAGCAACCATTTTGCCACTTCTCAACAAGCAAGGGGTTCAGACCCAGTCTATGCCATGTTCCAGTGTAGGAAGTACCTGTCTATAGATGATTGCATCGCATGTTTTAATGCCGCCACGTTTGATATCCGCAGTCACTGCAATGCATCCAACGGTGCTCGTGTTACCTATGATGGCTGCTTTTTAAGGTAACATTTAAAATGCTTGTTTTATGGATGGAAGTAGTGACAAGTCAAATCAATATTTTATAATGAACTTGTATTAACAATATCCAATCTTGTCAAGAATCTTGTAACTTAGTTGGCACTTCTTAATATTTCAATAAAGATGTTTAGGATTTAAATCTCTCATCCCTATCTATTGAGAATAGTAATAATTTAAAATAGTGATGCCTATTTATTAGTTTTTCAGAATTTTTTTTTTTCATGTTGGATGTTTTTAATTTTAATTTTGTTGGTTAAGGTACGAAAGCAACGCATTCTATGACCAATCCACAATGCCTGGCCATGTTGGTTTCTGTGGGAATCCGAATGCATCTCAGAGTAATGCATTTGTTGAGACAGTGGAGAGAGTGCTAGCAGAGCTCCAAGTTGCAGTCCCAAGAATTGATGGTTTCTTTGCAGCAATCAAGAAGAAAGTGGGTGGTGGTGGTGGTGGTGGTGGTGGTGATAGTGGTAATAACATGACAGTGTATGGTGTGGCACAATGCGTGGAGTCAGCCAGTAAAGGTGGTTGTCAAGAATGCTTGAAGGTGGCGTATGGCAACATTGAGAGATGCCTTCCTGAAACTGGTGGTAAGGCAGTGGATGCTGGGTGTTTCCTGAGGTATTCAGACACACCATTCTTTGCTGATAACCAAACTACTAATATCACACCCTTTCTAAGAAATGGTGAGTAGTGAAACCACGTACCCCTCATCTATATTAATGCAGTAGTATTGGTACATACTCTCAGTATTTAATATTGTATGACTTCACTCATACGTGTATTTCCAATATTGGTTGGTGTTGCCATATTTTTTTTGCAGGTGATTCGAAGAAGAAGAAATTCATCATTGGAGGAGGAGTTGGAGGTGTATGCCTTTCATTGATCATTGTATTCTTGGTTTATTGGTATAAACTATCAAGAAAGCGGAAGGAAGTGATTAGAGGTAAACCAATGTGGATTTTGACAATCATATTTAGCCTATCAATCAATTTGATTTTGTAGGAAGGTGTTGGAATCGTAGTTATAAATTTACAATTTGTTTGATGATTGTTGACCTAAGTAATTTAGTTAAAATGGTAAATTCTACTAACATACCCTGAAGTTTGGGCTAATACCAACCAGGTTTAAGACTTTTCAAAACTGGTCAATTTAGTCTCTAAAGTCAACTTAGTCCATAAACAGTAGTTATTTTTTTCTCAACTGTTTTAGGGGCTAAGTTGGCTTTAGGAACCCAATTGATTAGTTTTGAAAAATCTTAGACCTGATTGATATTAGCCCAAACCTTAGGATATGTTAATGAAATTTATCATAGTTAAAAATAAAGAGAAAAACAACAAAAATAGTTTTATCTGAATTCAACCGTGCCAACATCCTCGGGGGTGGCAACTATTTTTTTCATGCAATCAAAAAACTAAGGTTTTGATTCTCGGTCAAAACCTTAACTTTTTTTTTTTTTAATATATAGAGAAAGTCAACACCTTAACTTAGCACTTTGAAATTCCCAATATATCTTTATTGAAATGCATGGTACGACCTTTTCAACTTATTATCCATTGCTCTACTTATTACTCATTTCACCTGTGAATAAGTCTAGTATTATAAACTTTTCTATAATTTTGTCACAATTTTATTACGTGGTGACTTGTGAGTGGTGAAATCATGGATCCACATAAACCCACTATTTTATTTTCACAACTCACAAGTTACTATGCAGCAAAGTTGTGGCAAAATTGTAGAAAAGTTTGTGATACTAAACTTACTCTTCCGTCGTATGGAACCTCTATACTAGATATCAATATTACGTCCTCATTCAAAATATGAGCCCCACTCTCTCACACAATTCCTTTTTATTTTGATTACCCTTTTTTTAACAATATCCTATATATTTTCTAACTCGCTAGTGCCTTTTCCTCAACCCTTCTGTCTTCAAATCAGAGTCGATTGCAAAACATATTCTGATTTCAAAAAACATTTGTAGTTTTTTTTTTCTGTAAACTTGGGTCCCTACTCATATAATGCCATCTATTGCAATATTTAAAGAAACTTAAAATTTTAACATTCAAAATTCTTCGGTAATTGTTTTTATAATATTTGGACAATATTTAATCCAAAAAAATATAAGCGAATGAGTTTGATTAGACATAAAAATATTATAGTAATCTCTAATATCATGTGAGGGTTTCTACTATTTTGTAAGGAATAATCTAGACTCAAGCATTCTTTTTTAATTTTATTTTTAATTTCTACATCATGTATGATTACACATAGGAACCAACCATAATTTTTTCCACGCAACTGAATCATTAATTAATCTATAAAATGATTCAATTAGGTCCTTACCCTAATCTAGGTGTTTACGTGCCATCTGATTAGGCACATTCATATTGGAAAATGTCTACATTAGTCCTTTAAATTTGTCCCCTTTTTCATCTAGGTCCTAAAAGTTTAAAAGTAGCAACCAAATCCTTAATTAATCTAAAATTATTTAAATAGATCCTTACCCTAAGCTAGACGTTTATGTGCCATTTGATTCTAAAAAATTTTATATATCTTTTTAGAGCATCATTAGACTAGTTCAAAATTCAAA
>JARYZH020001392.1:0-30218 GCA_030021035.2 Notholithocarpus densiflorus
TGGCCATTTTTTAAGTTTCAGGGTTATTTTGGTTATTTTTTAGGCTTCGGGGTTATTTTAGCCATTTTTTAGGTTTCGGAGGTATTTTGGTATTTTTTAGGTTTCAGGGATATTTTGGTCATTTTTTGGATTTTAGGGGTATTTTGGTAATTTTTAGGTTTCGGGGATATTTTGGTTTGGTCATTTTTAGGTTTCGGGGGTATTTTGGTCATTTTTTGGGTTTTAGGGGTATTTTGGTCATTTTTAAGTTTCGGGGTTATTTTCGTCAATTTTTAGTCTTCGGGGTTATTTTGGCCATTTTTAGGTTCCAGGGGGTATTTTGGTCATTTTTAGGTTTCTAGGTTATTTTGATCAATTTTTAGGCTTCGAGGTTATTTTGGCCATTTTGTAGGTTTCAAGGGTATTTTATTCATTTTTTAGGTTTCGGGAGTATTTTGGTCATTTATTTTGCACTTTTAGGTTTCTGGGGTATTTGGTCATTTTTTGATTTGTGTATTTTGGTAATTTTTGTTTCGGGATATTTCGTCATCTTTGTATTCGGGGTATTTTTGGTCATTTTTTAGGGTTTTGGAGGTATTTTTGGTAATACTTAGGTTTTTGGGATATTTGTCATTTTTAGGTTTTGTGTTATTTTGGTCATTTTTAGTTGAAGGGGTATTGGTAATTTTAGTAGTTTTGGGGTATTTTTAAATAGCATTAAATCACTAAAAATTGTTTTGCAATTGGGTTCAATGGACTTTAGTTAAAACCCAATAATTATCGCCCACCGGCTGATGCCTATTTAACCCAACGTTTGGGTTTAATTAGAGTGGGTGGGTTTAAGTGGGCAAATGGGTTTGGGCTTATTTTGCCACCCCTAGTTATGATGAGAGTCAGAAGATACATGTCCCATCAAGTGTCTCTTCCCCCCATTTAAATGCAGCTTGTGTCAGGTGGGAACACCTAATTAATACAGAGGTAACAGTTGTCTAATTTAGGAGCTACCTATTGTGGTTCCTCGGATACTTCTCATGGGTTTGGGTTTCTCCTCAATTCCTTCATTTGCTTGATGCCCTTGGTTGACATTGTCCGATGGGTTATCTTTCATCGACTCCCATTAGGGGATAATGGGTCGCTTTGCTTGGTTCAAACCTCTTCTTTCAGAGGATATGGGCTTGGGCCTGGTCCATCTTATTCCTAATGAGAAGAGAAACACAGTAGGAAGGTGGGATACCAGGCAGTGGAGCATATACAAAATAAGGGACTAAAAATAAATAGGGAGTTATGTGATTTAAATAACAATTTAAATCACTGGGGACAACACGTCTACCATGTTCAGCCAAAAGAAAGATTTAATTAGTTTAGGGAGTTTTAATCTAGTCCCAAGATAATGGAAATTTATAAGATTGCTAAGTTTTCTCAAATCCTCTCTTCTCTTCTAATATATGAAGTACTAATTCAATCCAATAAATCTATATCATTCATGCCAATTATCCACTCTTCCCCCTCATTTTTCCTATGAAATTTTCTGACTTTTTACTTAGCATATATTCCATCTTGATATTCTAATATATCTAGTTTCATGTGTTGATATCATTGCATCAATGTTTTAAGCCACAAGTAGCACTTGGTTCCAATGCAATTGTTTCATTGAACTTTGTGAGTTCTTTCAGTCTCATCTTCTTCTCATTTGATTTCTTTCTTGCACAAACCTATTATGAATCTTTTTTTTTTTACTTTCAATTTCATTTGCTATTTACTAAATTTTTTGTTCATATGCTTTTCAGGTTTTGGTTATCCTTCATTTCCAAAATAGTGGTCATGTACTTCAGCAAAGAGTGGTCCAAGATTCACCTTGTTCCCATATGCAGCAAAATTTTTGGTACCTATTCTAAGCTAGCTCAAAATAATCTAAAATTGGTATTTTCTCTCAAATGTCCTTTTTTCCTAACTTTTCACTTTGGAATAAACTTTTTTTTTTTTTTTTCACTTACCATATTTCTTGTTCACTTATTTTATTTTGATATCACTTTTATTTTGTTTTAAACTTGTATTTTGATGTTGTGCAAGTGTGCAATATATTTTGCTGTAAAGTGTATGTTGACCTTCAAATTTTTGTTTCATTCAATGCCTTCAGTTTTTTTTTTTTTTTTTTTTAATTAGTTTTATGTATAAAATTATCTTCTACTTGTTATCATTTCATTGACTTATCTATAATGTTTTGACTCGTCCATTCTCTAATAAGCAGGGTGGCCCAACAAATTTAAAGGCCTAAGGCGTTATATTTAAATGGAGCTTTTTTGTTATCACTTAAATAATATTTAATTAGTTTTTAATATCATAATTTTTTTTATAATAAAAATCTACTCTTTTTATTTTGTAATATGCATTTTTTTTTCTTTTGGAAAAATGCTAAAGCTATAACGAATTTTACAACAAAAAAACTTACAAACGATATAGCAATGAATGTAAGTAGTGACACTTCAAGAAGATAATAAACAAGTATTTAAATAAATGATGTTAAAGATATTATAAATTTTACAATATGAGGTTTACAAAGATGTATAACCAATCACAAAAAGTAATTAAAAAATGCATTTAATAAGTTGTTGACATGCACAAATCATATTACTTGTCTCATTAATTTGTAAAGATTTTGAAGTAAAATTTATAGTATTTCTAGCATTTTATTGTTTGATTTATTTTTTGTGATTAGTGACACATATATTTGTAAGACTCATGTATTTAAAGTTGTATTATCTCTAGCATTACTCAATTCTTTAAGACTTCTTAAAAGTAGAAAAAAAAAATGTAAAACTAATTTATTTTCCTATATCTCCAAAAAAAAAAAATAAATAATTAATTAATTTTTGCCCCAAAATTTGGGGCCTTTCTCTAGCTAGGGGTGTCCACAGGTCGGTCCGGGTCGGGTCTGTGCCCAACCCGCAACCGACCCGATGACATCGGGTTTCCGGCGAGACAACCTGTCGCCGACCGCAAAAACCAACAGGTTAGGTCGGATCGGATTGGAAAGATCGGCGGTCGGGTCGGTCGAAGCCGACGAAGTGTTGCCGGAGGTTCCTTTTGGGCGGCGATCTGTATTTTTTGCCGGATCTTCACCGGATTTGTGCGAAACTAACTAGATCTGAGCAAAAAAAATCAAATCGTCGCTGGATTTGTGCAAAACTCACGAGATCTGAGCAAAAAAACATCAAATAGTCGTCGGATTTGCGCCAAACTCACGAGATCTGAGCAAAAAATCCGACACAAATATGAGCAAAACTCACGAGATTTGAGCAAAACCCTACATATTTTCACCGGATCTAAGCCTTAGTTGAGCAAAACCCACTATATTGAAGCTGGATCTGGGCGTAAACGACGAAATCTCACCAAATCTGGTGGAGATTTCATGGATTTAGTTGAGATCTCGCCGGATCTAAAAATTCTCACCGGTAAATGTTATGTATCTCGGTCGGTTCGGGTTTTTTCGGATTTTGAGGAGAAGATCCGAGACCGAACCGACCAGATCGGATTCTGGAAAAAAAGACCCGCCGCCGACCGTCGGAGTAGTCGGGTCGGCCGGCGGTCGGTCCGGTTCCGGTCGGATTTACCGGGTGGATCAGGTTTGCAGTTGATTTGGACACCCCTATCTCTAGCAGATGGCCTTAGGCGATGGCCTAAGTGGCCTAGGCCTTAGGCCAGCCCTGCTAATAAGTAGGCTTTTTATTTTACAAATTTTAAAGGTCAGTATTATGTTCACCCATATGAGAGAAAATGTTGAATATATGACTATGGCCTTTGACAGTGTCTTTAAGTGAACCTCGAATTTTAAACTCCATCATAGTTTGCTAACGTCATGAATTATTTTGATGCTATTTTCAAAGTTGAGAAGTAATTGATGACATAAATTATTTTAACTAGTCACTAACCCGTGCATTGCACGGGAAAATTAAAAAAAAAAAAAGATCATCAAGCATTGTCATTTCCACTTTCATGTATGTATTCTGAATTGATATTAGTTGCATTGAAAATATGAATAAAATATAAAATAAAATACTAATTGCACAAATAAAAACCCATAAACCTTTTTCTTTTCTTTCTATACTAAAAATAGTACCAACCCAATATAAGTGAATCATTGATTCCATAACATCCAAATTGTGAGCAGCATAGAAACATTGATTCAAAGAACACTAAGAAAAGTGTCAAGTGGACTCAGCATTAAAATCACAATTACTTGTAATTACTTGAATAAACAATTACTTTGAATCATTATTCGAAAGAGGAGAGACATAAAAATTTGATAAGTCTCAAAGATGAAGTTCCTTGGATATATTTCAGCATCAATGTCCAAGTTCAGTCCTACGTATAGCAAGCATTAGCAAAGTATCCACGACCTTCCTCCTTTGGAATTCACAAAGCTACTCCAAAGAAAAATTGTTAAACAATGGTATACCACCCTACACATGTATTTACTTTCTTTAAAAAAAAATAAATAAATAAAAGAGGAGAAGAAGCATAAGACAACAAAAAGAAATAAAATCTAACTTATATAATTGCATAGTTTAAATCAATAAATTTGTTTGAATCATTAAAATTCACCTTCATATTTACCCTAGAAGACCACATGCAAAAGATCTAACAATATCAAAGATATTTATTCATCAGAAAGAACAATAACTCAAGGAACTATAGATTGGAGAGTAGAAAAAGTAGGAGATTATTATGCTGCAATGAATATGAACAAAAATCATGTACCAAAAACATGCAATTATATAGAACACAACCTCCAACACATGCTTAAATATTGCAAGAGGCACATAACCCCATTTTCATATCCTATCATCTCATGAGAAAAAGATTAAAAAATGTAAATGTAACCAAGCCTAAACCAACAAATTCTAGCCCAATATTAATGATAGGCTACGAACTAAAAAACACAAGATTAAGATAGGGTGTTTTACATTTTCAAACAGGAGAACATGTATGCACAAAATTCAATGATGCTATTAGTTGAGAATTATGACAATTCAAATTAAAAATGAAAACACAAAAAAAAAAAAAAAAAAAAAAAAACAACAACAACAACAACAATTAACCAAAGTAAAAGCCTAGATTTCTCAAAAGGTGCTCATCAAAATCGTAGAAACCATTGGCAACTTAGGCCCTTACATCATTCAAATTTTTTAAAAAAAAAAACCCAAAATTGTCCCCACATAAAAAGACTAAACACGATCATAGAATACAAACTCATAAACAATTTCATCTAGAATAAGGAAATTTTTTTATTTCAATTTCAACTGACAAACAACAAAACTATATTAGAGGAAGGAAAAGAATTGAAACAAAAACATGCAAAGAGACTACCTAGATGTTCACGGCCTTATTGCTGGACTCAAGTTGGCTTCCTGCACAGAGAATTTTCTAAAATTTTCACACTATTCCATTACCATAAATTCACCAAATTCAACACACTATTCTAACTTCAAAATTTATGTATTAAACCCCCAATAACTTGCTCACAGTATATCAAAATTCTTTCATTAAACCAAATTATACCTTTTGGTAAAGTACATACATAGTAGTACATTCTTTTGGTGCTAATTAAAAACAACATATAAAATAAAAAATTAATAAAAACAAAGGAGAAAAAAAATTCAAATACTGATATTATATTAAGCTTATTACAAAAAAAAAGGGACAAAAAAAAAATCAATAAAGCAAGAATAGTATGTAACCCCATCTTCATCATGTACAACCACAAGCATAAAAAAATAAATACAGCAAGTACATGCAATGAATAGATAGATGACCTCTATATTTTATTTTTTGTCTACTACATTTATCGCTTTTATGGTAATTCAATTTTTATATAAAATAAAATGACATTCAAGATGATCGATGTTAGATTGCTAAAACATAAACACAATTCAAAATCTACCTCTCAAAACTGAATAGTACCAAAAATTGGAACGCTCAGCACATCAAAACACACATATACACATAACCAAAACAAAAATAAAAAAACAAATAGATCCTTTACTCAAGAACCTCAAAAATGTAAAATTTTTCAAAAGCGAAAGCACATAGACATGCATAAGTACATGTCTACATAAATATCACAATCAACATGTATATATCTCATAAAGAACAAAGAGCATATTTGTTAATGTTCTAATTGTCAAGCGGAACAGTCCCAAGTTTACTACCAAAATACGTGTCATAGGAATAGGTGGAGATTGATATTTTAGAACAAATTCATTGAAATTGTAGCCTCTCTCACTTGCAAGCAATTGGCTGCCTACATCTAATAAATTATTTTGTAAAATTTTTTGGATGCCTTTGCCAAATTGTAACTTCAAAAGAGAAAGGAAGCAACTTGTTTATCTTAGATTACCTCTATTCAGCTTTGCAGTGGCTTTGGTGAGAGATGATGATGAGTTCACCTTGGGCTTAGGATTAAACGGCAAATCACAAAATGCATTGAACACAACCAGTAAGTAGCAACAGTTTATAATTTTAATAAACACAAAGTTGTATTCTTTAATAGATAAACAAAAAGAATATTTTCAAATCTCATCAACAATAACAAAATACATAGATGAAATACACATTGTTAAGAAACCCCAAAAAATGATGGAGAGAGATTTACTATGGAGAGGTAGAGGCTGCATCCAAACTCGTCAAAAGAGAAAGATTCTTTTTAGTGTCTGAACTCGTCCAAATAAAAAGACTCTAATAGTTTGGAGAAGATTAAATTTGAATAACGAAAAGTTATTCAAAAAATATATTAAAGAAATATGTAAATTTTTAGCATATAAAGACAAAATTTAAAAAGTGAAAGGAACATAATTATAAACGTAAAGGATGAGGAAAGCAAATTGATTGAAATAAGAGAAAGGCTAACCGTGTGGGTTTTTTGGCATGGGCTGAGGGAGACCAATAAAAACTATCTACGTAAATCAAAACCAATTCTAAATTTTAAACCTTAATCAAAACCTTCTCTTTCTCATCTCTCTAACTCTCTCAAACCAATTCCAAATTTTAAACCTTAATCAAAACCAAATCTAGGCCTGATACGTAAATCAAAACTAAGTAGTCCATAACAATCAAACCTAAATCATAATTAATGCCAAAATTTGTGTATATAAGAAAATACCTTTATTGATGTGGTGCCGGCTGTGTTATGGTGGTGGGATGCCGTTGAAGGTGGGTGCTAGCCTGACAATGTTCTTGCTTTTGGGGCTTTGCTTGCAAATAACTTGTATGGAAAAATTGTCTCAAAGTTGTTGTAGAAAACAGAGTAAAGAGAGCAGAGGAGAGAGGGAGAATAACGTACACAGGGAGAAGAAAGAAGAGGTTTAACTACTAATAGACAGAATGTTGTCTTTAGTTTACCAAGAATATACGCTTGTTTTTATGAAAGGAGCTATATATTGGCAGGAATCAAATCCAAAACTATAAGCTGGGATTTAGAGATACCTCAACCGAATCATCCAGCTTCTGTCAGTATTTATATACTTGGAGGAGAGGAAGACCGGAAGGAAGGAAGACAGAGAGGCTGGTGTGAAGTAAATATGAAACCGGAGAACAGAAAGGTGGGGAGAAACAAAACGTGGGGAAGGGGAAGGGGAAGGAATTTGAAACTGTGCAGTAAATGTGAAACCTTAGAATAGAAACGTGGGAAGGAACAAAACATGGAGAAAGAAAACGTGGGGAAGGGGAAGGAAAGGGTTTTGCGTGGAAAATTTTGTAACCGTGTTTCAGATGAACAAAACGTGGAGAAAGAAAACGTAGGAAGGGGAAGGAAAGGGTTTTGCGTGAAAAATTTTGTAACCGTGTTTTAGAAAGGGTTTCACAAAAGGTCTAAGTTGAAAAGGATTTGGATTTGAGTTTTACGGTGGAATTAAATGTATAAGAAGTGGGCTTTATGGTGGAGATTATGGTGGAATTAAAATGTATCAAAACTATTTTAAATTTATGGTGGAGATTATTAGTATTTTAAAAGGTGGAAAAACTTTTTTAAATTTGTAAGAAAAATACAAAAAAAAAGGATGGAAATTACATGGCTGCTGATGTGGCTCAACGTGAGTATAGCAACATTAAATGCTATGCTTCAGCTTTTAGTAATATATAGATGTTGTTTGTTATGGTTTCCTACCTTGAAGCTTCCATGTCGGTGACTGCAACAACTTACTGGATTATAAGGTAGACACCTATAGTTAGTCTTTATACTTGTTGGTTGTCATCAAAAAGTATTTAACTAAAAATCATTTGCACACCTCTCTATTAGAAAATTTAAAAATACTAGCTTTGATTGAGGTTTTCCATCTATTTTGGTGGTTTTTTTTTTTTTTTTCTTTAACCTCTACATTATTGTCTTTCTCAACAGGTGACGTTCTGGTGGTTTCTCTAAATTAGGCAAATGGTTAGAGGATAGTTCCCAATATCTTAAGCATAAGGTGATGGATCTTTTTGTATAAACTAACACAGATGGTATATTATTCACTATTTTTAATACAATTTGGTTTTGTGACTTATAAGATGGAGTGATAAATTAAAGTCCTCTATGTTTAGCTACTTATGGTGAATATTGATATAAGTAGTTTAAGCTACCACGGTGTTTATACATTCTGATGACTTCCATTATTGGTTTAGAAAAAGGCACCAATATCATTGTTTTTAGTTTCTTTTAACACAACAGTTTAGTGAGGAACTTTCTCCTGAAACTGGATAAATGCACGAATCTTTGTAAATTCTTGTGAATGAGTTGGATGTCTTTAGTTGTTGATGATGTCAACCAAAAAGATCACATAGGTTCTACTTGGTGTAACACTTTTGAAACATTTGACAACTAATGACCAACCATGTCCTTGACCTTAAACTTTAGTGCTGTTAATTGCAGCTGAAACATTTTTTCAGTTGTAGTTAGTCCTTTGCAAGAGATTAAAGCCTCTATTTGGATCTTCTTGAAGCTTGTTCTGAGCATACTGTTTTTTCCCTTATAATTATATTGTTGTCATGTGTTGGCTTTTGAGACAATGTCTACCGTTTCCAGCATTAGGAACAAGTTATTATAATCGCAAGCAAACAAAAGGTCAATGAAGTTGCAATTTCTCTCAAATTTTCCCCATTTCTCCTCTTTTATTAAATTCAGTCTTTTTTTTCTTTTTCTTTTTCCTTTTTAACTTAGGATACCTCTCTAAAGAAGAGCACTTAGGACTCGCCTCTAGCCAATAAAACATAAGGGCAACTGACCTCACCTATAAGATTCAGTTGTTGGGAAATCCAAGGGCATTCACCCCTGATGGGCTAAACAGTTCATACTTAGATGCATCTTCAACCTCTTCATCACACTTGAGTTTCTTACCAACAACAACACAATTAAAATCTTGCATTGGGGAGAAATTCTTTTGTAATATAAAAGGAAAAGTAAAAGAATCTATCTTCTTTCTAGTCAATTACATGTCAATAGTGAAAAATAGACTATTATATATGTGGATGGCCTAATCTTTTATCTCCTCTTCATCTACTTGAACACACTATACTAACATTTTTGAAAATCACATAACCAAATAGTGAGAATATCTTCTACAGTAACTGGAGAACCTATCATTTATACATGAGCTATACATTTACATTTGCAAGAAGCCACAATATCTGCTTATGGTGTAACTGGCTCATTGGGTTAACAAATACTAATGATCTTTTATTTTCCCAATCAGAGGTCATGTAGTTTAGCACAAAAGGGTATATGATTTCCATGTTCCTTTAATTAAGATAAACCTTTGATACATCATGTTCTAAGGTCAAAAACATTTAAAACTAGTATGTTCTCTCAAACCTCTTGTTAGCTGTTTCGCTTTGAAGTTGACTAACTATTCATGATTTTTTCTCTACTCAGCTTATTCCTGGGTTAATGATATCTAAAGAGTTTTATGTCAAACCATTAATTCAGATTTATTTAACATATTTTGCTTCATAGTTTTCGTGTATCTAAAAATTTTAGCTTTATTTTACTGTGGTTCTTTTGTGATGGTTGGATTTCTTTTTGTATATCAAATATTTCTCAGAAATTAAGAAAGTTTTTAGGATTTCATTTGAATTATCACATCCACTTATGTTTTATATTCTTTATTAATATTAAATTCTGATCTGCTTGTTACAGTTGTGCTATCTTCATTGAAAATTTTGCAGTGCTAAAGTTGCTGTGTATGAGACAAGAAAATTTTAGAGAAATTTTCTACAAAACCAGATACTTTCAAGCCAAAATCAAATTCAACTCCAATTTTGATGGAATTTCTTAATGAAGAGAGCTTCATGTTGACTGGTGATTGGTGTTGTTACTTGAAATTTCTCTCCATTTGCTCGAAGCTAAAGCCCACGCGGTGGGATCTTTTCTTCTTTTTACTGTTGGTATCTTAGTGTGATAAATATTTGTTGTAATCCAAGAATGGCATGTTTTTGTCATCATTGGTAGTTGATAGCATTTGTTCTAGAGAAGATTGTTGTAAACCCATATTCTATAGTGGAAGATTTTACTAGACTAGGTCCCATGGTTTTTCCCTTCTCATTGAAGGATTTTTCACGTAAAAATTTGGTGTCTTGATTATGGATTATTGCTGAATTTTTTATTTATATGTGTTATTGTGCTTTGCTAATATATTTGAAATATCCATTAAATTTGCACAAAGAGGGAAAAAGGAAATAATTCTGTGTTGAATTAATTGGCTATTATGTTCCATATGTGATATAAGAAATATTTTTCAACCAAATGCAAGAGGAAATATTTTTTTTAAATGTCTTACTGCCTTCACTTATGTCACCCCTTCATGCCTCCATTTGAATTTTGAGTTACCATTTTGTTTGCATTTGAAAGATAAACTTATAAAAGGATCATTAGAACTTTTGGCTGCCATGATGTAGGCAACTGAAGAAGGACTCTTTGTGTTATCATAATGCATGCTTCTTGGCAAAGTGAACTTAGTGGGAATCATCATAGTTTGTGACTTTGTTCCATTTCCATCTGAATAAGGACACATACTTTGCCCTCATTTCATTCCTTCTTTCTTTATCAGTTCATTGATTTTTGTTTATAATTACCTGCATATGGGGACTTATATTCTTATTGCTTGTAGGTTTTTGAGAAAGAGCTTGCACTACACGCATCTTCTGACTTATTATTTGTAGATAATCCAACTAAAATGAGGCATGAAAAAAAAAAAAAAAAACACTTAAATCTATGGCACTATATACAAGATGCAAAATAGGAAAAAGATCTTTGATGGTTTTTTATACTCTAGAAGTAGACATACACATCTATGTACATATGGATCATGATAATATTTACAGCTGATTCATAAATTTTTTTCTCAAACTTTATAGCTGATTTCTTGACTAGTTTAGCAGTTAATTTTTTCGATTTCTTTTCCCTTTTTGAATTCGAATTATAGGTTAGCATATTTTATCAATAACAGTTTATTTGTAATCCAATTGAGAAGCATTATTTGCATTTAATAAATGAGAATTGAAGTCTAAAAATGTTACAGTTCACAGTTGCATGAGCTGCCAGAGAATCTCATGAACCTAATGTACCAAATGTTATTTTTGTTACGTGACAAGACTGTTCCAAAATCAGATTCCAATAGTCCTGCTATTTGAGTCACTGAAATATTCCATGTTCATGAATTGTTACTAAAGGATCCGGTTTATTGAACAGAAAAAAGCATTATGTGGGAATCAGTTATCAGTCTCCACAAACTAGAAAAGAGAATAAAAACAGAAGTAAGGATTAAATTTAGAATGTTCTTAGACTATGTAGGTACCACTCCCAATTCTGTAACTGGTAGATTGCATGCAAACCATGCAATATTTGCTCACCATAGATTATATGCGTGAATCCAAGGTGCAGTTAATCATCTTGATGTTTTTCAAAAATTGTCAGAACTAGGAATACCGGGTGACTCCTGCTGTATACTTCCTGTATACTTAGGTGACTCCTTTTTAGGATTTTGAATAAAATTTTCGTTAATTATCAAAAAACAAAAATCACAGCAGGTTCATAATCGAATCACTACCCAGCAAGTACCTCTCTTATGCTATAATAAACCACAACAGATCGTGATTACAAACACTACCTACAAAAAAATAGACTCCTTTTGAAACCACAAATTAAATTTTCTAATAAGTATTTGGATCATCTGAACACTGCTCAGTGTAGACTTCATAATAAACTAGCATTTATACTGACCACATCAGAACAAGATGCTAATGATGCAGCTAAAACACCATGCAAAGCACGATAAATGCAGGTGTCTAACCAAGACCAATGAGACAGCTGGTCTACATAAAAAAGGGTATCAATCACAATCACATGTATAGAACTTAGAAGATTGATTTCTGTATTATTGCGAACTAACTTGGCCAGATCCACACTAGATTTTGCATATGTGAATGCCTAGACACCAGTTCAGACACTCTACCATTTTTCCATTGCATTTAATGAAACCAATGACCATTTAGTGGCAGCAAGGGAAATGATTGACTTCAAACCATAAAATTATGTAAAATACATAGTGATACTAAGTCAAGTTATGAATGCTGTTAAAGGAGTTGAAGCAGTTTGTAAGACTTTCATACATATAACCACAAAACTTTTCAGATACAAATGAACCTTGTGATCGGTAAGTAACAGATAAAATCTTAGAAGGAAATTACAATTAACAGCTTATGTTAAATAAATACTAAATACCCAAAATGCCAAAATGGAAAAAATCCTCAATCTTTTTTATCACTTACTAATAATACAAAAGCCCAATAAACAAGCCAGATTATATAAAAGAAAAATAAATGAATGACTGTATACCTAAGTTCGGAAGCTTAAGTTATGTTTAACTGAGTCATCATAAAACCCTCATGCCTGCCAAGCCAAAGATGCAGAGGGGGCATAGTATCTATTCATACAATCATACACAACTTCTTCAATGTTCTCATTTGCTGACAGAAGAATGCATTTTTTCAAGCTGCCTTATCTTGTCACGCAACATTTTGATGGTAGAATTTGCATCCTACACAAACAACATTGCTCTACACATGAGTAATCCTCTCAAGAAATAAAATGGACTATTGTAAAAAAAACACAAATATGCAATTCCAAATTTTTGTTTTTGGTGGGAAATTAAACCTGTAGCCTCTTCTTCAATTGTAAAACAAATAAAAATTCCCTTTGGATGCATAAATGGTAGGCACTGTTCCAAGTTGAAAAAATTTGTACAAGGAAATTCAATCATCATCCGAACAAAACAGAGTGGGTAAATCAGAGTTTGAAAGTGAACGTGCGCTACAGTTAACATCACCTACCTGCCAGTTCAACAAAGGCATTAGTAAAGCTCATCTAGACAAACCTTAGAATCATTTGAGCACCAATGCTGAACATCAGTGATTGATTCATAACAATTAGCAATAGAGTACATCATAGACTTCATCAACTATAAGACCAATGCTGAACTTTAACCATGAAGAGACTATCTGTAAAATTATTTTACCTAATACAGTATCTTTGAGAGTTGCAGATTCTATTAACTGACCTATATAGAAGACGACCAATTGGATGACTCAAACCCAAAGGTCCATCAAATAGAATAATGATGGCCCATCAATTATACCAAGATGCAACAAAACTTCAATTGATTTTTATTATTTATTATTTTTCATTTAATATGCTATTCTTCTAATGAAAAAGTGCAGGGAAAACATTTTTCAACATGAAGCAAGGGTAATAACTCCCTGCCCAATCCTAGTTTATTTAAAGGTCCCCACTTTAAAGTGGTTGGTGCATCAAACATCTCTTCAACAACACCTCACTTCACTTGTAAAAATGTGATTGTAGAGAGGGGCTAGCCCCTGAAAACCCAGCCTAAACCAACAAATCTACTACTACACTAGACAATCTATAGACTGCAATGGAGCATCGATCTCACAAAAAATTCAATATAGAACTTAACACTACCAGCTAACGAAAAAACAGAAAATAACGTTGGAAACCATAGGCAACCATATTTATGTCATGCCACACTAAATGATAAGCAAGCAACCATAATAATAATGGTAATAATATGTAGGGTAAATTACAAAGTTAGTCCATATCCTTTACATCAAATGTCAATATAGTCCCTAACCTTTCAATTGTGTCAATTTGGTTCCTAACATTTTTAGTATTGTGTTAATTTAATCCCTGCCGTTATCCCTTGGATGAAAAAAGCTGATGTGTCAAACAGAATTGTAAAAAATTATTTTCATGCCACATCAATTGCCAACTGTACAATCATGTCAGATTTTTTTTTTTTTTTAAAAGAAACCAAATTAAAATCTGCTCACGTGAGATTGGATTCATCTCACTAAATGGTTCTAAAATTAAAATCCCTAATAAAAGTTTCTCTCTCTCGTCAATATCATCTCCATAGCTACCGTTATACGAATTTCTCAAAAGTTAAGTGTTGGTTAACAGTTTGTTTAATTTTCTCCTACAGGCTTGCTTCAGGAGCTTGGGCTATAAACGAATGCAAAGCACCTTGTGAAACCACTGTTGGCAGCTCATAAAAAATGGATTCCTTTTTCTTTTTATTTGAGAAAGGTTGTCCACCATTCTATAAAACTCTACGGGTTTTCAGGTTTGGTTTAAATTTGAAATGATGGTAGATTTGTTGGCAGGTCTACGTGATGATTCTATAAAATCTGGAAAGTAAAAAAGAGTAGTAGCAAATCACTCGTTTGCAAAGGGATCTGTGGCACTAGGGTAGCGCAGGTTTGATCCTATTGGACTAACTCAGATTTTTTGAGTTGGTTTCTAGACCAGCTTTCTTAAATGGGATTGTTTCTTTTAAACAATAATTTGTCATTTGGTAGCTGCGGAGATGATACAGACGAGAGAGAGAGAGAGAAACTTTTAGGGATTTTAGAACTATTTAGTTAGAAAAATCAGATCTGTGTGCAGATTTTAATTTGGGTTTTTTTATTTTTTAATCTGACTTGTCCGGTTGGTAGTTGACATGGCATTAAAAATAATTTTTTACTATTCCATTTGACACATCAGTTTTTTTCATCAAAAGGATAACGGCAGAGATTAATTAATACAACACTAAAAATGTTAGGACTAAATTGACACAATTGAAAGGTTAAGGACCAAATTGACATTTGGTGTAAAAAATATGGACTAACTTCATAATTTACCCTAATATGTATCTTCAAATGAACAATGCTTCACACACACGATTTTTTTAATTGAATAACTGTAAGGTTTTTTAATGAACCAAGACACATCTAACTGAATAATTATTCTGAGGCACATATTTTTACAAGAAAGTTGCAAAAAGGAAAACTTGATAAGCTTTTTGATAACATAATGGAAAGGACTTCCACCTTCAAAAACAAGAAAAAAAAAAATTGTTCATATATTGATTATGACAATAAAACATAAAGAATCGTTCTAATAATTTGATTAACGACACAACTTTTACCTGCAATTTTTGAATTTATTTGTTGATATATGCAATTCTATGTAGCCTTAATAACTATAAAGTTAAAAAAGAGATTTGGTTGAGGTAATTTTTTTTTATTCCCTTCATCCCAATGTTAAAAGTAAAATTTTTGAAATTTTTTGGGTTTTAATTGGGATATTTTCACACAAATAGAGAGCGGATAAGATATGATCTTGACACACAACATTTGCTATTTGTTTACTCCATGTTTTACCCTCTCATCCTCTAACTTGTGTTGGCCTTACTAGTTACTATCCTCCACTTTAGCGAATTTCAAACAGTCGGAAAACTCTAAATGAACATTCAAATACAACCAATTTTAGTTCATTTGGATTATGGTGGAGAAATTTAAGAACCCCAAAGATTACTTGATAAGAAATTTCAACTCTAATTTTGAAATCTCCCCCAGTTCAAAGTTGATATTGTAGCATATGAAGTTAAATTAAGATAAATTTCCATGCTTTTTAAGATGGCAACTCATTTACTCTAGTCTCTAATTGGATGATCAAAAATTTGTTCAACCTTGGTCAAATCAGACTTAACTCAACATTTTTTTATTATAAATTTATGAAACTCTTTTAGCATATGTTTAATTGAGGTAAACAAGAATCATCAATTTGATTTCCAATGTTTCAATTACAGTTTAGGATACAACAATAATTTTTGAATACCTAGGCATCATTAAATAACTATTTATTTTATAAAAAAAATATTATGGAGTAAAATACGATGTTGACAAGTTTATCACATAATTTATAACAAAAAATTATGCATCCTTTTCATGAATTCTTGTGCTCAAAGTTTTTTATTGTGTAAACCAAAGAGTGTTGGTTAAAACAAGGATGTAGGATGTTCTTATTTCTCAAAACATTTATAACATCTCTTATTTTTTATTCGTATATAACAAATTTTTTTTTAAAGAGAGTGAAGACTACTGAGAAATAACAGATAAATCTTCTTCCCATTGCCATTGCAAATATCCATATAGTATTCCACCACCTTAGTTGCATCAAACAAGTTACAAACTGATTCCCAAAAAAAAAAAGTTAGAAACTTTTTTTTTTTTTTTTTTTGAAAAAAAAAGTTAGAAACTTTAATGTATGTGAGGTGGTGTTGATTGATGTTGATATCTAGATGTTTATTTCAAAATAAAAGTAAAAGGTGGAATATAACATTAACTATCATATTTGGATGGACTTTAAATTCAGCATATTTAACATGTTTCACCCAACAAGTAAATAAAAAATGATAAAATTTAATTACAAAATTGGTTTTTAGTATTCAAGAAAATAAATGTTTCTACGTAAATAAATAAATTTTGATTTAAAATATATCATTTATAATATTAAAACTCATTAAATATGAAAAAACAAATTCTAACACTACAAAACTTTCTCGTAACAACAATTCAAACGTAACCATACAACAACTATAAAATCTAAACAATTTAAATTTTAAAACATAAAAATATAAATTCCTTGTAAAAGAACACCAAATGACATCATATATATATATATATATATATATATGTATAAAATAAAAACTGTATATATTTATGTGAAAATTTCCGTGAAATTGCAGTGGTTGTCTAAAGATTATAAAATTTACTAATTACAAAATACAAATAAAATAAAAATCTTTGCAAAGCAGGGGTCAACAACCAGTACAATAAAATAAAAATCTATGCAAATATAGATTAATTTAGATTATTTTGAGAGAGAGAGAGAGAGAGAGAGAGGTGTACTTTATTTTATCCTTTAGAACATCCTTTAAAACGTTTATATCAATATCGTGCCTCATCAAGGATTCCATCAAACATACCAGTTCCCTGAACTTGATCTGTCCCACTATATTTCCTTTGCACACTTTTTTCGCATCCTCCAGGGGGGTTCTATTGGAGGTGTATTATCTTATAATATATATATATATATATATATATATATATATATTTATAGGATCTTAACAAATGGGTAATTTGTAAATTCTTGTGAATGAGTTGGATGTCTTTGGTTGTTGACGATGCTAACCAAAAAGATCACATAGGTTCTGTAGAGAGGGAAAATTCCCGACCTATCACAAGCTGACACGTCACACTACCAAGTCCACAAAATACAGCCAATTACAGAGCGCCACATATTGCTGCTAGGTTTTACTATCACTACTCAGAAACCAACAGAAATTTGCCAAGTGTCATGCAAAAACCAATCACCCATTAGCGCGTGTAAGCGATGACATAAGCAGTCCGGCGCGTGTAAGCGATGACACAAGCAGTCCAACGCGTGTAAGCGATGACATAGGCGAACCAATCAGGCTGTGACATGTGTCACCAATCAGACACCACCACGTGTCGCTCACCCACCCCCAAACTCCTATAAATAGAAGCCTTCCTAAGACATTTGAAGGGACACAAAAAGCCATCTGAAGCACAAGCAGCATCAGAGAAGATTCAGAAGCATCAGAAGTACAGAAGCTCTGCAGGAATCAAGCATCAAAGCGTTCAAGAACTTCAACCTCAAAATCGAAGAACATTCGAAGTAGAATCATCCAAACTATCTACCTAGATCCAAAAGTTTGCGGGAATCAAGCCAAAAGCGTCCGAAAACATCAACAAATCACAAATCAGTGAAGCTCTACGGATCCAAGCTTCTAAAGCCCCGAAGAACTTCCACCACAAACCTTCGAAGACGAAGAACATACGAAGAACACGAAGAACGTGAAGAACAAAGGATCTCTAACAAGCTCATAGCCAGAGATTCATCGTAATTCCGTTTCAGCAATCTTCGATCCATCCCTCAACCAAATTAAAGGATATTTTGTGTTCGAGTCAAAATCACATTATTACAATTCCAACCAACAAAGTCTTTCAAGGAGATCAAATCAGAGGATCACTCTTTTGTAATTTCAGAGAATTGTACCACACATTCATCAATACAAATTCGCATTTGTGAAACTATTTTACTTGTTTGATTTATTTCGAACCGAGAAATTTAGTCGTCTACATATTCTGGCACGCCCGGTGGGACCTCTCTACCTCTCATCTCTTTCTCCTTCAAAAGAAAAGAAATTCGACATCATTTTGCTACCAGCTTCAATGGCCTCTAGCAAGAATGTCCGAAAATCAGTGGTTGATGCTTCCAGTGATGATGACTATGTCGGCCCAATTACTCGCAGTCGATCCAAAGCTCTTGATCGACTTCAACACCAACCAACCAAAGAGGGCGAGCTTCATACTACTATCTCTCTGGACTTTCTTGCAAATAGGAAAGCTACCACTAAGGATTCATCTATCTCGAAAGATTTGGAGAACAGTAATGAATCATCCCCAACAAAAACCTTTTCTATCAACTCTTCACCCGTGATGAGAAACTTAAGGAATAAAGTACCTTTGACTCATCCTGTTTCATCATTTTCTCCATCATATCTAGAGGTCATGCCAGTGATGATGACTAACACCTCTACCATGGAAGAAAAGATGGCTGAAATGGAACAAAGGGTCATCCTTCTCACAAAAGCACTTAAAGAAAAGGATGTCAAAATTGCAACCCTAATGAACAAGCTGGAGGTACAAGATTCGGGTGAATCAAGTCTTGGCCCTGAGCACCCACCTGGCTTTATCTTGAAAGGAGAAAACGCTAGGAGTGATAAGGGAAAAGGAGGTGAAGGTATTTCTCAACATGAACATTCCACCTCAATGGCCTCAATATCTGTCCAACAATTGCAGGACATGATAACGAACACTATTCGAGCACAATATGGAGGTTCTTTTACAAGTTCTCTCATATATTCAAAACCCTACACAAAGCGCATCGATAACATGAGAATGCCAAATGGGTATCAACCCCCTAAGTTCTTGCAATTTGATGGCAAAGGAAACCCTAAGCAACACGTTGCTCACTTTGTAGAAACTTGTGAGAATGCAGGGACTCAAGGAGGCCTCTTTGTAAAGCAGTTTGTTCGTTCACTAAAGGAGAATGCTTTTAATTGGTATACAGACTTAGAGCCCGAGTCAATCGATAATTGGGAACAACTTGAAAGGGAGTTTCTCAACCGATTCTACAGCACACGTCGCACGGTAGGCATGATGGAGCTTACCAATACTAAACAGTGGAAAGATGAGCCCGTCGTTGATTATATCAATCGGTGGCGTTCTTTGAGTCTAGATTGCAAGGATAGACTTTCTGAAATATCTGCTGTAGAGATGTGCATTCAAGGCATGCATTGGGAACTTCTTTACATCCTTCAAGGGATAAAGCCCCGAACATTTGAAGAGTTAGCAACTCGTGCGCATGACATGGAATTGAGTATCTCTAGCCATGGAAATACGAAACCTCCCGTACCTGAGGAAAGGAAAGAAAGACGGGAAATAAGGAAAAATGACAGGAATGCAAAAAGTAATATCAAAGACTCAATGAATGTCAAACCTGCTCCAGTCAAAATTTCAACAAGAAATGTGAAGGCTACTGAAAAGAAGCCCGATGGAGGCCAACAGCGTGAGACGCGTCGCTCATCACTTAAGGAATGGGAACAAAAGGTGTATCCTTTCCTAGATGCCGATATGCCCGAAATGCTAGAACAACTGCTCAAGTTGAAATTAATTGAATTGCCAGAATGCAAACGACCGGAAGAGATGAGAAAGGTCGATGACCTAAACTATTGTAAGTATCATCGCATCATAAGCCATCCAATCCAAAAATGCTTTGTTCTTAAAGAACTCATCATGAAGTTAGCCAAGGAAAGGAAAATCGACTTGGATTTTAATGATGTTGCTAAGTCAAACCTTGCAACATTTGCTTGTGGGTTACCTAGTTGCATGTCTCCAACTACTAAGCAGGGGGCAAATACCACGCTCATTCAGTTTGGTTCTCTAGAACCTGTTCAAGCTCAGCTCTCACAAAAAGCATCTTATCATAATTCAAATGATGATAAAAGGTCAACAATGGATGAGGAAGAGGGTTGGACGATAGTTGCTCGCAGGAGATGGAAGAAGAAACGAGCATTCCCTCTTCATTTGATCACCCAAGAGTCTAGAAGAGCACAAAGCCAGATTCATCCTTGGTCAAATAGAATGAGTGATAGGAGGCGAGGGAGACTGGGAACAAAAGCGTATAGAGACTCAGCACAAACCCAAAAGCCTCGAAAGCTCATTACATTGGAAGAATTCTTCCCCAAAAAATTCTTTCAAAATGACTCAACCGAGGCCATTCACACGGTCTCTCGTTGCGAAATTCAGGACGAAAAGGAGGATGTTGACCATGATGGTCCAAATGAGACTTTGTCATCTTTGGAGGAACTCCAATCTCGGGTCGATGAAGTTGAACCCTTGCAATCCTCCATTTCACCGAAAGAAGTGCTCACCCAAGCTCTTGAAAAGCCAGAGATGTACACTCCTTCTGCCAACACGCTTCAACAAACCCAGGAATGTTACGCGTGCTCTCCAAAATTAACTTTCACTGTTGAGGACCTGTTGTTAGGCTCTAAGCCCCACAATCGTCCACTTTATGTCTCTGGTTATGCTCGTGAACAAAAGATCGATCGTATTCTCATTGACGGAGGTTCAGCTGTTAATATACTACCAAAAATGACAATGAGACGGCTTGGTCTTACTATGGAGGAATTATCGCATAGTCGTTTGGTCATTCAAGGTTTTAACCAAGGAGGACAACGCGCAATCGGCATGATACACTTGGAATTAATCATTGGAGAATTGACAAGCAACGTTTTGTTCCATGTCATTGATGCCAAGACAACCTACAACATGTTGTTAGGACGTCCATGGATCCATGAAAATGGAATAGTGCCGTCAACTTTGCATCAATGTTTCAAGTACCTTCAAAGTGGAATAAAGAAAGTCAATGCCGATTTGAAGCCTTTTGCAGAGACTGAAGCTCACTTTGCTGACGCAAAATTTTATGTAGAAGATCACATTTCTAGTGAAATTCTCCCAGTTGAGATCCCGTCCATAGAAAGCAAGCAGGGTGAAAAGAAGTATGTTAAATTCATCACTGGAAAGGAGATTCCTTCCCCAAAGGAAGGTCCAGAATATGGGAATGATCGTTCTAGTGAATCTACAAGTAATTCAGTGAGAGCGGAAATTTCAACGCCTTCCAATAGCCCTCAATTCCTCCGGTATGTACCATTATCACGCCGTAAGAATGGACAATCACCATTCGTAGAATGCCTTCAATCTACAGAAGACATGGGAAGGCCTCCTGAAAAGCTCACGATGGAGGATGTAGCCATATTGAAAGAAAATCATGTCATACCTTTAACTTCATCCGCAAATCCTTTGCCCTCGAAGGCGCTAAATGGATTCGTGAGGTCTTCGCAAAATCTGACAGAGCATGGTATTCTACCAAGTGAGCGGACGAAAGAATGGTTCGACCCAAAGGCATATAGGCTGTTAGCCAAAGCAGGCTACGATTTCTCAAAACAAGGGGACTTAGGGAAACTAATTCCAGAAGCCACCGGAGAAAAGATGCATGGCCTTAGCAAAACACAAAGGAAAATGCGGCTTGAAGGGCATGAAATTCCTATCCCAAAGACCGGATTAGGTTATACTCCTGAACAACCAGCTCAGATATGGATCAAGAGAAGAAGCAATGCTTCAAGTTCCCAGTACATAACAATGGAGGTTGGCGAAAGTTCGAATCAAAGAAAAGATCACTCTTCATCACGCGTCTCGGTGTTTGATCACATCGAGGCCTCATCGTCACGAATCACCGTGTTCGACAGGTTAAATACAACTTGTTTAATACAAAATCGGGACACTCTTGCGTGTAGATCAGTCTTTGATCGATTGGGGGCAATGAAAAGGCCCATTGATTGTTGCTCTCGAAACTCAATAAACTTTGAGGTTCAAAAGGAGGAGAAAGCTGATAATGAGATCTGCAGTAGCATTCCTTCATGCATGAAACGTAACCTTACCCTAGATATTAGCACTGAAGGGTCGCTCAAAGTCAAAAGGCGAACGATTGTACACACAAGTCAGTCACTCGTCCATAATGAGCAAATTGAAGAGGTATCATCCTCATTTCATATTACAATAGAAGAAGGTACATTTTCAGATGCTGAAGCAACCAATGAAGAGGTCGATGAAGCTCCCCCAGCCTTGGAAGATGGAGTACAAGCTACAGTTGATGAACTTAAAGAGATCAATTTAGGAACTGCTGAGGAACCCTGGCCAACTTTCATCAGTGCGCTTCTCACCCCTGAAGAAGAAGAAGGATACCTCAAGCTCCTAGTAGAATATAAAGATGTGTTTGCTTGGACTTACAAGGAAATGCCAGGGCTCAATCCAGGTATTGCTCTACACCATTTGGCAGTAAAGAAGGGCGTGCGCCCAGTCAAACAAGCCCAAAGACGCTTTCGACTAGAGCTAATCCCTCAAATAGAAACCGAGGTTAATAAGCTCATTGATGCGGGCTTCATTCGTGAAGTACAATACCCGGAATGGATCGCTAGCATCGTTCCTGTCAAAAAAAAGAATGGACAAATCCGGGTGTGCGTTGACTTCCGTGATTTGAACAATGCATGTCCCAAAGATGATTTTCCATTACCTATCACTGAGGTCATGGTTGACGCTACCACTGGACATGAAGCTTTATCTTTCATGGATGGTTCTTCAGGTTACAACCAAATTCGAATGAATCCAAAGGATGAAGAGCTTACAGCTTTTCGTACTCCTAAGGGTATTTACTGTTACAAAGTAATGCCTTTCGAGCTAAAGAACGCTGGTGCTACTTATCAACGGGCCTTGCAAAAGATCTTTGATAATGTACTTCATAAATACGTGGAGTGTTATGTCGATGATCTGGTGGTTAAAACAAAAAGAAGGGAAGACCATCTGGCAGAACTACAATCCGTGTTCAACCGCCTAAGAAAGTATCAGCTTAAAATGAACCCCCGCAAATGCGCTTTTGGCGTAACATCTGGTAAATTTCTTGGTTTCATTGTGAGACACCACGGTATTGAAATTGACCAGTCCAAAATTGAAGCTATCCAGAAAATGCCAGAGCCCAAGAATCTGCGAGAGCTTAGAGGCTTGCAGGGAAAACTAGCCTATATACGACGATTTATCTCGAACTTGGCTGGTCGATGTCAACCTTTCAATAGATTGATGAAGAAGGATGTGCACTTTGAATGGGATGAGGCTTGTAGCAATGCTTTTGCTCGCATCAAAAGATACTTGTTTAATCCTCCAGTCTTAGGTGCCCCTATCCTAGGGAAGCCTTTGGTACTGTACATTGCTGCACAAGAAAAGTCCCTAGGTGCTCTTATGGCGCAAGAAAATAAGGAGGGGAAAGAAAGAGCTCTTTATTATTTGAGTCGAACTCTCAATGGGGCTGAATTAAATTATTCTCCTATTGAAAAGATGTGTCTCACTCTTTTCTTTGCCATAGACAAACTGGAGCACTACATGCAAGCATATACGGTCCGTTTAATAGCAAAGGCGGACCCAATTAAATATGTTCTCTCCAGGCCAGTGGTTTCGGGTCGTATAGCTCGATGGGCAGTCCTGCTACAACAATATGACCTTGCATATGTTCCACAAAAAGCTGTCAAAGGACAAGCATTGGCAGACTTTTTAGCTGATCACCCAGTTCCATCTAATTGGGAGTTCTCCGATGATTTCCCAGATGAAGATGTGTTTTACATTGAAGTAATGCCACCATGGATGATGTTTTTCGATGGGGCTGCACGTCAAGAAGGAGCGAGGGCAGGTGTAGTGTTTGTTTCTCCACAACGGCAAATACTCCTATACTCATTCTCATTAAGCGAACTTTGCTCTAACAACGTAGCCGAATATCAAGCATTGATTATTGGTCTACAAATGGCCATTGAGATGGGCATATCGCAACTTGAGATCTTTGGGGATTCCAAATTAGTTGTCAACCAAATCTTGGAGCAGTACGACGTTAAGAAGGAAGACCTTATTCCTTATTGCAAATATGCGAAGAAGTTGCTAGCAAAGTTTGAGGCTATCACATTGGAGCACATACCAAGGAAAGAGAATAGACAGGTTGATGCTTTAGCAAATTTGGCTACCGCCTTAGCATTATCCCAAGAAGAGACAGCCAAAGTTGCTATTTCTCAGAGGTGGGTGGTACCTCTCGTGGTTGAAGAAGAAGAAGAAGAGCAAGCCAACATCATTTTTGTATGCCTTGTTGAAAAAGAAGATTGGCGACAAGTGATCGTTGAATACCTTCAACATGGAAGACTCCTAGATGATAAATGCCACAAGACCGAAGTTCGGCGAAGGGCTGCTCGATTCATTTACTATAAGGACACTCTCTTCCGCCGGTCATTTGATGGTTTGTTTCTCCGTTGCTTAGGAGAGGAAGAGGCTAAACAAGCCTTAGAAGAGGCCCATTCTGGAATATGCGGCGCACACCAATCGGGTCCCAAGTTACACTACAGGATCAAACGAATGGGTTACTATTGGCCTACAATGGTGCAAGATTCCATGGAGTGCGCTAAGAAATGCAAAGCTTGTCAATATCACGCGAACTTCATCTACCAGCCGCCAGAACCTCTACATCCAACTGTAGCTTCTTGGCCTTTTGATGCATGGGGGCTTGATGCAATAGGGCCATTACCAAAGTCATCCGGTGCCCATCTGTACATCTTGGCCGCGACTGATTACTTCTCAAAGTGGGCGGAAGCTGTGCCTCTTAGGGAAGTGAAGAAAGAAATGGTGGTCAATTTCATTCGAACTCACTTGATCTATCGGTATGGTGTCCTTCAGTATATCATAACTGATAATGGCAAACCATTCTACAATAGGCTGATGACGAAGCTATGCGAGAAGTTTGAATTTAAACAATACAACTCCTCCATGTACAATGCCCCGGCAAATGGACTAGCTGAAGCATTTAACAAAACACTTGGTAGTTTGTTGAAAAAGGTGGTATCCAAGACAAAGCGAGACTGGCATGAAAGAATCGGAGAAGCATTATGGGCATATCGAACAACATTTAGAACGCCTACTCAAGCAACGCCGTATTCTCTTGTCTATGGAGTAGAAGCCGTCCTTCCTTTAGAACGCCAAATCCCATCATTACGGATTTCCATTCAAGAAGGATTGACTGAAGAAGAAAATGCCAAACTCAGATTGCAAGAATTAGAGGCGCTTGATGAGAAAAGGCTCGAGGCCCAACAACGCCTTGAGTGCTATCAAGCTCATCTTTCAAGTGCATTCAATAAAAGAGTTAAACCACAATCATTCCAAGTTGGTGACTTAGTCCTTGCCGTTCGAAGACCTATCATCACAACTCATCGTACAGGCAATAAGTTCACTTCAAAATGGGATGGACCTTATGTTGTACAAGAAGTCTACACCAATGGAGCTTACAAGTTGATTGATAATGATGGTGTAAGGATCGGCCCCATCAATGGGAAGTTCCTTAAGCGTTTCTATGCTTGAAAATCGAGGATTGCTCCTTGGTAAGAGTTTAAACTGTCCACTGTAGCGCTGCAAGAGTACATGATGTCTTCCCATTACCCTTGAAAGCGTACCAATAAAGAGAAATTAATCCCACTCTATGTCACCAATTGCTAGTGTGGCGTAGTGGTTGGATGCCCATGTCACCCTTGAGGCTGAGGTCTCGGGTTCGATTAGTGGTGATACCCATTATTACACACTGAGCCCTCCTTTTTGCAAAAACGCATTAAAAAAAAAAAAAAAAAAAGAAGGAAGCTAACTCACTGCAGTAAACAAAAACAAAAAAAAAAAAAAAAACAAAAAAAAAAATCTTTTGAACTACGTGATGACTTGATCCCTCTCAAGGGTACGTAGGCAACTTAGTATCTTTTGCTGAGTTCAGTCACGCACAAAAAAAAAAAAAAATGATCAAATTGCGACTAAAAAAAAAAGGAGTAAAAAAAAACAAAGTCTTCTTTATTGATTGACAAAAGGAAAACAGTACAGAGAAAAGCATGATGATACATATGAAGGGAATTAAAACAAAAAGATTACGACATCCATTTCAAGTCTTTCAAGCTAGAACGATTATCTTCCAAAAGGGTTCGTATCTTCTCTAAAGCCTTCATATCCTGGTCTTCAAGAACGGGAGTGGATTTGACTTCTTCAAGCTGTTCTTCTAAGGCTTGAACAACATCGTCTTGTTCAACTTGATGAGTTTCAACTTGAGACAATGATTGCTCCAATTGAACAAGCTCGGTTTGCAGGTCAGCCATCCTCAATCTAATAGTATCAAGCTTGGCCTCCAAAGATACTTTCTCATGCAATGCTTCAGAAAGGAGGAATTCAACTTCAGCCTCTCGTTGAATTAAGATAGCAGGACTTGGTCGTTTATTCAGAGATTCTTTCATCTTTAAGTAGTCTGCGATACCCTCACAATATTTGTCGACATTTTCGCGCAAGTATTGAGGGTCCACTCCAAGACTTTCAACCCCACTATAAATTTCATGTACTTCAACTTGTGGGAGGATGTTGTCTACAGAAAGATTCGAAAGCCTGTTTAGAAGAACATCCCCTAGCATAGAAGCTCATTTCCTACGCACGGAAGAAATATGCGCCTTGGCTTGAAAAATCGAGACTTCCGGAGGGTTAGTCGGTTGCAAGGATGAGAAAGGTGCCATTTTTGTCTCCATCGAAAATTTGGATGACGTACCAACATCAGCAAACTTACACCTCTTGAAATCCGAACTCTTCGCAGATGGCTTCGAAATAGAAGACTCACTGTTTGTAGGAAGATGCGCATGATCGGTAGAAGTCCCCGCATCAACACCCTTCATTGGACTCTTCAAAGGTTTCCAGTTATGGTCAAGGTCGTTACGCACCTCCTCTTTAAAAATCTTAATGGCATCCCTAGCTGGTGCGACAGGCGAACCTTTGATGCCTTGACTTCGAGCAACTCCAACATCTAGAGATGAGTCTTTTGAATAACGATTATCTTCAAAAAGAGATTGTGCAAACTCTGACAAGGGCTGTGGAATGTATGAGTCTTGTAATTCCCTCTTTCCTTTCTGAGATTTGTTGGATGTTAGTAATTTAACATGGGAGGCAATGTCAGCTAGAAAGTCTGTCCCTCTGGTAAAATCATCTCTACAAACTCCTTCCCACCATTGCTTGTAGCTATGTTTGACTCGGCTTTCAAAGTTTGTTGCAAAAGCCAAAATGAGTACTTGGGAATTTGTATTGCAGCAAGTGAAAGATTGGTAGAATTGGTATAGATCTTTTAAAGAGCCTGTATGAATTTCTTCCTTCAAGTCACTTGGAATGTCTTGATGAAATCCAAACCGCCGACTGAATCTGTAAGGACTATATGCTTCTACAATATGTTGATCTTCACATCGGAGTGATAAATAGCCCGAGCGAAGGCTCATAAAGTAGTTAAACTTTGGAATGGATAAATGATCGTTGTCAATGAATGTCTGGTCGTAGCTTTTCTTGAAAGTAGTCCCGTGCCAAAGGAAGTCAGTGGCGGTCCGTATGTGCTTTCGTGCGGAGAACTCGCTGAACGGAGAGGCGTAGCCTACACCGGAGTATTTAGTCATCAAAGGATCAGATAGATCGTCATGGGTGATGCGATTGCTCCTGAAAAGATGACCTACCCAGGCGTAAACGTAATGAATGGCAAAACTAGCCCCAGACTTGCTCGGAGTAGGAGAGGAAGAAATGGTGTTAAGTCCACTATAAATGCTGGCCAATACTGGGGTAGCAAGGCCAAATGAACGACCATTGGCCATGGAACTGGCGATCTTGAAAGTGCCTGGACGGACGTTATTCTGATCCTTGATAGGAAAGACAAATATGCACAGCCAACAGGAAAGAAGTGCTGATAAGTAAGTCTCTTCTTTTAAGTCATCCTTAACTTGAAGATCTGCAAAGACCCCATGTTCTTTATCAGACCATGGTCCATGCTTGTTTATCTTGCCCAAAGGATTCTGACTACACTTGGGGATGGTTGTCCGTCTCGCTGATTTTCTAGGAGCCGGGTAATTGCAATTCCCTCTGTACCAAAAAGTAATCCAGTTGTGAACACTCACTTTCCCTTGTCTCTTTAGCCGGTTTTGAAGGTGATGATACGCCATGAAAAGGAAGCGACAGCTGCGTGGTAGGTAGGGTCGTCCTTGGTCGTTGGTTCCATTTAGCTCCTGCGCCTTGGGCACTACTTCATCATAAAATGCACCTGTGCAAGGAAGTCCGCCAAGAATGGAAAGATCCCACGGTGTGATGGAAATTTCCCCAACTGAAGTATGGAGGGTATTGGTTGACGGACTCCAACACTCGCAAAATGCTTTCATGACATTCTCGTCATAATCATATGTGAACAAGGAGGCAAAGACAGCACTATAGAGGTGGGTCACATCAAGGAGTCGTTTACACCGACCAAGAACATCTTCTAACCAATCCCAATAAAGGGGGAAGTAGAAAAACCCTCCATTCGTGCTGAAAGACGAATCCCAATTGGCATGTTGTGCAATTATCTTTCGCCCTAGAGTGTTGTATGGCTTTGTGCCAGCCACATTTTTGTGATGCGCAGCAAGAAGGACAGTTGTCCCCAAGTTAGAATCACCATCAGAAGGAACGACCTGTGACCATTTCGGCAAATGGAGAGGATGAGGATTACGACCCTGTCTCTCTGAAAATCTTCCAATTATGGGCGGACGAACAATCAAAGTCGTAGCCTTTGCATCTTTGTCATCTTTCTTCTTATAAATGAATAAGGCTAGTTCTTGACCAATCTTCGAATCCTTGAAAAAGAGCGTCATGATAGTCTGTAAAAAAAAAAAAAAAAAGTTAGTGCGAACAAATCATGTAAAAATAAATAAATAAATAAGAAGAAAGAAGAAGAGAGTAGAAAGGCAGATTTTCTCTACACTAAAATGTATTAAGCTACCCACTCCACTGAAGACAATACTTTGTGCAAACTTAGTGCATGCTCCGAATGGCTTTATATAGGAATCCTTAGAAGCTAATGGACAAAAGGAAAGAGGTGTGTGAATAGGAGAAACACCATACTTTCAAAGAATACTGCACCGAACCTTGAAAAAAAAAAAGGGAGAGGATAGATGTTCATAAAGGATTATGTTGTCAGAAAGAAATTGCCACACTAGACCTCAGAAAAAAAAAATCCTATAGACCTGCAGAGGGTAACATGTCCTTTAAAGAGCAATTATAGGACAAGACTTTGGATGAAGTTCTAGGCCGGCCAAGGAAAGTATCTTGCTCTACTGTGTCACCAACCTCTTGAGAACAGCAGAAACACTCAGTGGTTACCCTGGAATCACTCCCTGCCTGGGTTGTCAAACGTTGTCAGAATGGCCACCGCCAAAGTAGACCAAGGTTGCAACAAGTCCAACAATACCTGCAGTCATTCCGGATTTCTAAAATTTCTGACAAGAGTTCACAAAATTCAACCCACAGAAATCTTCTACGACCTTCGATCCACCTAGCCTGAAAAATTCAAGTCCAGATGCCGGACCACGCGCTGCCACACGCCGCCAAAAGCTTTAGAGGATCACAGCCTACTCCTTCATATTCGTACAAATCCAGACTTCATTTCAAGGAAATGGTATTACCACTCGATCCAGCGGCCCTCGATGTGCAAAACCCAGAAAGCTCATCAACAACAGAGCCATCACGCGCCTCCACGCGCCGCCACAGACTCCCGATGACCAACGGCTTAGTCCCTCAAGCCTGTGTAAATATGTTCACAATTTTACAAAACTGACACA
>JARYZH020001393.1:0-30215 GCA_030021035.2 Notholithocarpus densiflorus
GACTTACATCTTTATTATCCAAAGAGTGTTGCAAACACAAACATTTGGGAGATTCTTCAATAATTACATACATCAATTTTGTATATGATAAACTATTTAAGGCAAAGAATTCAAAGATATACATAATTCATAGTTGACGGACCTCGCTATCGTTGTTCTTTCTTCTATAGCGATTGAGGAAGAAGACGGAGACGGCGGAGAAAGTGACCACGGCGACGACGACGAGGACGGAGCGAGAATCGAGAGAAGCTCGGACGAGAAATTTCGGGGACTGGAATTGAAGAAGGCCTAGCTTTGTTCTTCGGTGGTTAGTTCGGGAGCGAAGTGGCCTGAGAGTTTGTGTGGAACCGAGGAATTCTCTGCGGATGGAACGGAGCTTGGAGGAAGAAGAAGAGGAGAAAGGAGTACTTGAGATTAGGGTTAGGGTCTGGGGATTCGAAGAGAGAGTCACGTCCATTGAATTTGAGAGAGAGAGAGAGAGAGAGAGAAGTGAGGATAGAGGAAGTAGAAGAAGAAGAGGTTGTGGGAGTGAGTGAAAGAGTGAGGGAGAGAAATAGACATGGTTTTTGCTCATCCAGTTGCTGCTGACGTGTCATGGTGGTTGCTTTCTAACGGTCTTTGTCAATTGTTGATCTTTCTTTTCTTTTTCTTTTCTTTTTTTTTTTTCTTTTTTTTTTTTTCGTTTTAAACTTGTTATATATTTTATATATAACAATTCAAACACCAACCTAAATAAATAAATCATTAAAAAAAAGGAAGTACATTAAAAATTACCATTTTTTTAATAATTCAAAAATAAAGAATAAGAGATTTGGAAAAAAAAAAAAAAAAACCAAAAAAAAAAGTGAGATTAGAATTTAGAAGAAAGGAAATAGGGGTAAAAAAAAAAAAGAGAAACGATTAATTTTTTATAAAGGGGGAAAATGAGAAGAAAAAAAAAAGTGAAAATGTAGAGCTTAGTGGTCCTATTTTATAGCAAAAAAAAAAAAAACAAACAAACTAACTAACTGTATTTTTATTTTTTGAGAAATGATATGTCCACAACATTTTCACAACATTTTTACAATAAATCTTAAGTGGTAGGTTGTTACTAGTTGTTATTTTTGGAGCAAAAAAGTAATCTTAGTATTAGGTTCAAATTTGAACTAATAACAACTAACACCTATGATTTGTTGTGAAAATATTGTGGACGTAGCATTGCTCTTATTTTTTATATATAATTTTTATTTTAAGAATCTAATTTATAAGTAGATAAAGTAATTTAAAAATTAACAGGAGAGTGACTTTAGTTTTTAGGTAATGTTTTAGTAGGAGTTAGAGTTGTATTTTTACTAGATTGTCCTTTAGTTTTGTCTCTACTTAAACATAGGAGTATAGGGGCATTTTTGAACAAAAAAAAATTAGAATCACAAACAGATGAAGCCCCTTAAATATTAGTGTGTGTATATATATTTCGTTTTAAACTTTTTGTACTTGTTTTTTTTTTTTTAACATGAAAAATATATCATTCGCTCCAAAAATTGTTGAGTTCTATTTTAGTATCTATTTCGAAACCAGCAAAATTTATGCTTAAATAATCCATTACTTTAGCTCTCACACTACTTTTTGTCTCAATTTTATTTCAAATAATTTAAGCTTATTCTTTTTTAAAAATAAGTTATATATATATTTATATATATATATATTTATAGAAGAAATTCGGTTCTTATTCATTAAGGGAGGGTGTTAAAATTAGCCTGGAGTACAGGTTCATGGTACATCTTCCATCCAGACTAATAAGAGAGGGGAGTAAATTGCTTTTAAAAATAAGCTAGTTTTTATCTTTTTTTGCCTCACATTATGCAAATAAACTACTAAAAATAAACAATTCCCAATCGAACACTTATTTGATTATTTAGGAATAGCTTATCTAGCCTTTTGCTCAAAACTTTTTGCTTTAAGTATGCTAAAATATACTTGTACTTCAAAAAAATAAGAAAAGTTAAGGTTTTAAAAAGCTGTACATAAGCTAAAAGTGAAAAACTGAGCTTCTAAAATTGAAATTTTCTTTTTTATTTTGTTGAACATAATTGATTAGGCATTTTATAGTCATATAGTAATTATTAGTTCACACAGTGTACGTACACAAAATTTAATTTTTGAATTGAAATAGTGACTTCAGATGGTAATGATTTTTCTTTTCAAAAAAAAAAAAAAAAAAAAGATGGTAATGATTTTAGTTTAAAAACTAAAATATGTGTGTGTTATGTGTAATAGCAAGTGTGTAATAGGCAATGTCCATCTTAATAAGTCATGTGACTAAGTGAATTTGTGGAATTTGACCAGATAAGCAAGAATTGTGACAGTTTCATTATAGAATAATTGATTTAGTATGTTTGTAGCTTTTTAAAAGTCGTGTGACTTTGTTGAATTTTGACACATAAGTAAAAAATACAAAGCTAAATTATGGGAGGACTAAGTTAATACATACTTTAGAATTAAAAATGAACTTTTAAAATTTTAGTGACTAAAATAAAAGTGGATTCAATTTCAAACAAAATAAAAGTACTTTTTTTTTCCTTTTTAATTTTCATTTCTACACATCAGTGTATTGTTTATTTATATGGCTTAGTACGGGACTCAAAGTGAGTTAAGGCTTTGTTATGTTATGCAAACTAAATTGTTAGACAATGGTGAAAAGATTATGTTCAACTGAATTTAGAGTACTTAATAACTTAAAAGAGAATATCTGTTTCATTGAAGGTCAGTCCATGGTCCATATTGATCTTTTATTTATATTTTGCATCAAGCTTTACCTTATGATAAAATATGACAAGATTAATTGAAGTCCTACTCTGTATGTACAACTTTACAAGACAAATTTTAAAGCATTTTTGGACAGTGTAGTTCACAAAGTCCTCTTGCCTTTCATCTCAAGTGTTGCCTCTGCAGTCTGCACTGTGCAATTCTTTAAATGGCTGGATGGTCACTAAAGCTAATTGCATTTAGAATGTCTTTCAATTTAGTAACCTTTGTCAAGGAATGCATAAACTGACTCTGTGTTAACCATGCACACAATATCAGATTGTGAGCCTAGAGAGTTTCACCATAAATGAACAAACCTTAAGAATCAATCAGTTGACTATTGTGGGTGTCTTAAGTCTTTACTCCCTTAATCTCTACTTGTACACCAAATTAGGGAGACATCTAGGCAGAAAAAATTCTTACAAATAAATTTTGACTTATAATACGTAGGCAAAAACCAAGTTTTCGCATTCTGAAAGAGAGACAAAAGCAAAAACATGCGCAAACTGTCTGAGTTATACATAAAGGCCCTAAAGGGTACCATGAGAAGTATAGCAGCAAGGAGTCCTGACAGCATTTTTTTCCCTCAATAAGATAGATACAAATGAATATGCCAGACCCCATTAAGTTCATAGGACAATGATAGTAAACAAGACCTGTCTTGCAAGGTCAATAATTTGACAATGTAAACTTATAATTCATAAATATTATTGGATAATATTGTTAATCTGAGATTAAAGAAAATGTATGCCTGGATTATGCAGAAATATGAGATACTAATGGAAGCAGAAAAGGGGTTTAAATTCTATACAAATACTGCCATGAGAGTAAAGATGTAGCACTCCTATTAACATTTCTACATCCTTTAAATGAAGAAGCAATGCTCGTTGCAGTACAACTACTGCAGAGCTCTCCATGTATCAAACACTGTTAAACAGTGTCTGTATGTTAAATTTTTGGAAAGAAAATTGAACTCCCCCACAGTTATTAACTCAATGCGTGCAATAATGTCAACTATAGGTATATTTAGAGATACGAGGCAGGGATGGGGGTGTGATATCTTTAGCTCTAGTAACACTCGTTAATCACTGCCACTAATAAAAGAAGATGAATTATCATTTGATACTACTCTCACTAAATAAATTTTGTGTTTCTGTCATTCATATGTAATGGCTAACAAGCCCCTAATAATTACAATAGTATCAGGGCCTCATCTTTGTCACACATGGAACTCTCTTACTTCACAGCCCAAATTACTTTCAAACTCGTCCAGTTCACCAGTTCATCTTTGTCACAGCAACCACAAGAGCTGGATAAAAAAATAATGGTTTCCAGTCAATGTGAAGCTGAAGCTAGTAATCAATCAATAGCATGTGAAGCTGAAGCCATTCAATTGAACTACGATATTTTTCTGTAAATAGAAATACAATTGTGTCTAAACAGAAAACCATTCAGAAGGGACCTATCTGGCGGACGCATAGCAAATGGAAGATGTTCAAGGCTACAACAAATAATTAAAAGCACATGCCCTGCATTTATCTCAACTGTAGACACAAAATTGAAGTATATGATTCCAGCCATAAATATGACAGCATATACATAGATGTGAATTATAGTCATATATTTTTAGAAAGTTCAACAATCCTTGAGGTTGAAGTGAAACTATGCTGAGCTGTTATAAATTCTAAAATGTTTGCAAAGAAATAAAACACCCATATGGTTATCAACTCAAGGGTCGCCTAAAACATTAATAACGGGTATACTGAGAATTGAAAACATAAATAATCATTTGATACTACTCTCAATAGAAAATTTTCAAAAAAACATATCCTACATATGCAATGGCTACGATTCCCCACTAATCACAATAGTATAAGAACATCATCTTCTAGTTTACAAGAAGCATTTTACAACTCATATTCACCTAACACTCCATTCAACTAGAACTTCATAAATTATTATTATTTAGAATAACCAAATTCCTTTTTAATGATTATTTTGATTTTATATGATGTTTAATTTAGTGTTCACAATTGCACATAACTAGGTTTTAGTTTGATACCGAAAAAACAGCAATTTCCATCCATGCTAATTGATATTCCCAACTCAATATGATAAAGTTCTACAGCTTAACACAAGGACAGACTGAACTAGCATCACTAGTTACAAAATACATCTAAAATGCAATGAGATAAACATAATTTGAAGAAATATGAGGAATCCCACATTAAACGAAGAATTATTTTTCTCCTCCAATGATACATTGATTTCTTTTATTCAATAGAATACACAAACAAAGAATGCAATCATAACAGAGCAGAAAAGCAGAACAAGAAAGCAACACAAACAAATACAGTACAAATACAAACAAACCACCTAAGAAAATATCACAACACAGAGTACCATCACCAAACAAACAATTCTTTACATCACTACCCATAGGCATTAGAGAATATGTTTAATGAGTCTGTGAAATCATATTCTTTAAATTGTATAACAGACACCAACCCGTACCAGTTGCAGACCATGGATGATTTCAACTGCAAAAAAGCTGAAGGTGAATGATTAATCCCAGAAACATAAAAAACGAATTAAAATGAAATATATTGTAGACATGAACTCATTAAAGTAACATTTAGAACTATATTTACACCATATAACAATATGTTTATGCTGTAGAAATGAAAAGAAAGTAGGACCCAAAAAAAAAATGTTAATAAAAATGGCAAAAATTAAGAGATCACCACAAGGTGAAGAGGAAAAGAATTCGCTTGTAATATAATGGACAGGTAGGTTGTGGGTTTAGAACCTAATAAATAAGTGTATAAATTGCAATTCAGTTTTTACTCCTTGTGAATGATAGCGGTGAAGTTCTTTTTTCTTCTATATTTTTTTTTAAATAAAAAACTGAAATTCAATCTACTTTGAGTCTTATGCCTAGTGGTTTACGGAAATATGAAAAAGATAAAATGAACAAACACAAACAACCATCAGGGCCATAGAGGCAATCAATAGAAGTCTAGGAGCAAGGAGTTCTGACAGGTTTTTTGTTGCTCAATAAGATAGATGCAGAAGATGATAGAAGAACACAATAGTTCACACTGCACAGGACATTAATAGCAAGCTTGACTGCTCCTACAATTTCAAACATTTGAGAATGTATATTTCTAATGAAAAAATGTTATATTAAGAATGACTAAATAATGCAGTTAATCTTAGTTTAATTTTTTTTTTTTTTGGGATGAATTGGTAAAGAGAACAAACAGATAACGCTAGGCAAACTACAAAAACTGGGGACAGTGAAATGTAGGCTAAAGAAGAGAACAGAGGCTATTAAATCCCAAAACTCATCTCAAAAGACTAGATTCTTACAAATTAACACAACAGAAACTCAGGTAACAGCAAATTACAAAAAAATTTACACCGAAACAAAACACCTCCTAAACATCAGTAATACACACAAATATTTTGAATAACAATAGAATTTATCCCATAGCATTTGGTTCAGGAATCTTATCTAGCACTAACATCCTTCTAAGTTCTTCTCAAATTCTGCTCTTGGCCACGCTGACCCATTACGTATAATGGCACTTTTTCGAGACCAAACATAATACACATTGGCCCAATTGGCAAGCTTACAAATAGATGATCTTAGGCTTCTCCCTTGGTAATACCCTAGCTCATTTGATCATGCCAACTGCACTTGGCCTCTGAAACTTACCAATGCCTAATGACAGTGTCCCAGATTCTCTTGGCAAAATAATATTCTATGAAAAGATTTTCTCTACTTTCAAAACACACACAAGCAGCCACCAGTATAGCTCCACTGAGATAATCTTTCTCTAGTTGTCAGTTTGTTTTTGATTCCTAATCAACCGATAAAGGCAACCAAGGGATAGCAAGGTTAAATTACCAGAGTCTCCACCATCCCACCTCATCTACCTTAGCTTTATGTTCACTGCATATGGCTGCACAAGAGCAGCCAGCCTGATCTAGTTACAGACCACCTACCTTTTTCATCTTTAAGCTCAACCAAACACAACTGGCATTGTATGGTGATCAATTCTTCAAACCTTGCAGGTTTCGAAACCTTTATTTTGTTCTTCAAAACAGAATCCACCTTTACCTCAGATTTAGTTGTGGCGCCATGCATAATCCTAAAGCTATACTTCATGAAAAGGATCCTATTATCATGTCATAAGAAAACCTTCTACCATCCCCAACATCAAACTTTATGAACCTCCTAACCTCACTTCTAAGTTTTAGGACAGCTCTGCAGTTCCATGTACAAATCTTGTGGGTCCTATATAGTACAAAAATATCTAGCATGAGGTAAAATCTTGCACACCTCTCATTGCCAATGGAGGCATAGAAAGTTCTACAATCCTTGAGGTTAGAGTGAAACTATGCTGAGCTATCCATGTTATAAACACTAAAAATGTTTGCATAGAAATAAAACTCTCATATAATTATCAACTCAAGGCTTGCCTAAAGCACTAATTATGGGTATACTGAGAAATGGAAAACATAAATAACCATTTGATACTGCTTTTAGCAGAAAATTTTCAAAGAAATATCCTACATATGCAATGGCTATGATTCCCCACTAATCACAATAGTATGAGAACCTCATCTTCTAGTTTACAAGAAGCATTTTGCAGCTCATATTCACCCAACACTCTATTCAACTAGAACGGATTAAGTTCTTGTTAAGAACAACCAAATTCCTTCTTAGTTATTACTCTGATTATGTATGATGTTGAATTTATAGAGTTCCAATTATGGCATAAAAAAATTAAAAGGAGTAGATGTTCCATCAAACATAATTTGTCGGCATAATTTTTTATTTCTCAATTGCACATAACTGGTGTTTTAGTTACTATATTGATACAGAAAAAGCAGCAATTTCCATCCATGCTAATTGATATTCCCAACTCAATAAGATACAGTGCTACTGCTTCACACAATGACAGACTAAACTGGCTTCACTATAAACAATATACATCTAAAATGTTGTGAGATAAACATAAGTTAAAGAAATATGAGGAATCCCACATAAAATGAAGAATTATTTTTCTCCTCCTATGATACATTAGTTTCCTTAATTCAACAGAATACATGAACAAAGTGTGCAATCATATCAAAGCCATAAAAGTGGAACAAGAAAGCAACACTAAAACAAATACACTACAATGCAAACAAGCCACCCAACAAATTAGTACAACACAGAGTACCATCACCAAACAAACAAATCTTTAGAGCATTAGCATTGGGGGGTGTAAAGCCCCCCAAATTGCTATTTTACAACCAAACAAGCCGAACATGACCTTTATCCGAGTAGGTATAACTAAAAAATTTTAGCAATCATGAACAGTGAATGCTTATATATACGAATTACTGTAGCTTGAGGGTAAAGGAAAATATATTATTTTAATGAAAAATATCTCCTCTCTCCCTATCTCTTTAGTCTCTCATCTCTCGACAAAAGCTCTCTTCTCCCTTGTCTCTAAGCTCTCTCCCTCTCAATCTCCGACTCTCTCTCTTCTCTCTCTCTCTCTCCCTCTCACTCTTCGACTCTCCCTCTTCTCTCTCTCTCTCTCTCTCTCTCTCTCTCTCTCTCTCAATTTTAAGTGGCGGTTTGGGCGGCGGTTTGGATGGCTATAAAGTCTCTTCAAAACACACATAAGCAACCCCTAGTATAGCCCCATTGAGCTAATCTTTTTCTAGTTGTCAGTTTGTTTTTGATTCCCAACCAACCTATAAAGGCAGCCATGGGATAGCAAGGCTAAACCACAACATTCTCCACCATTCCACCTCATCTTCCTTAGCCCTAAGTTCATTGCCAGTGGCTGCAAAAGGGTAGCAGCCTGATCTAGTACCAGACCACCTAGCTTTATCTTCATCTTTAATCTCAAGGCTTGTCTAAAACATCAATTAGCTCTAAAATGTTTGGAAAGAAATTGAACTTCCGTATGGTTATCAATTCAAGGCTGGTCTTAAACATCAATTATAGGTAATATGAGAAATGGAAAATATAAATAATCAATTGATACTACTCTCAACAGAAAAAATTCAAAAAATTGTCATACATATGCAATGGCTATGATTCCCCACTAATCATAATAGTATAAAGACCTCGTCTTTTTAACCAACTATTAAAATTATGGTTGAATGACTAATTCACCATTTCTTAATAGCTTAAAATTTTGGGATAATCACAACTAGTGAAATTGAAGCAATGCTTTCAGTACATGGAAATGAGAATTCCTCTCAGTAGAAAGCCATCCATGAGTAAGCTATCCAGCTGACATGTGGCAAAGGAAGATATTCCAAGTAACAAGTAATCAAAAGCATATGTCTTGCCTTTATCTCAACTTTAGGTGCAAAATTATATCAAGTATTTTCAGGAAAACATTATGTAGAATAACCTGTTTTAATTAGAGTAAGTAATTAAAAGCATGTCCTATATTTTGGAAAGATAAATACAAGTTGTTTGATGTTCTAGTTGAAGTATGAATGATAACAATCAAGTATTTTAAAGAAAATTATAACTGAATCTTCAATATCAAGGAACTATAGATGAACCATGTCATTGAATTTTTTTGATTTTCCTCCGTGAATGTGTTAATTAACCAAAAGAACTTATAATCATCTTCATTGTCTGTTATAATGATGCTCTCTCAGTAAATGAATGTTAAAAAAAATGACAAGCAAACAATTCTTAAGCTGCATAAGTTCATCATAAGTTGAATGTTTGCCAATTTGAACTCTCATGTCTTCTCAATTTGATGAAGATGCAGAATTCTGTGGATTGAGGATCTAGTATGTCTGACTAGCTAGCATGGGAAATCCTATATACAGATTTCCTTGGTTGGTGATGGCTGGTAAAATTAGCTTATTGGACAACTACATGTCCTAAACCGTAAAACATTGAAGCGACCAAAATGATTCTGGCAGTAAGACAGTGCATAAAGATTAAGACTAGCAATATTTCCCGGTAAAGGATACTCCTCAAATTGGCAAGTTTTTATCACCTAGATAAAATGTTCAGTTTATACTTTTTCTATCGTTTCTTTAATTTTAACTAGTTTGTGGTCTTAAGCTTATAATGTAAAGGTCACTAGAAAGACTACACATATTGAGCATCTTTGCTCAGTACATGGTCCACAATCAAAGCGCAACGTATGAGAATGTAACAGGGCTAGCTAGTACATTTTTCTTGAGTGAAGAAAGATGGAACATGATTGATGAAATATTTGGCAAGTTGCACACTATAATATCCTTATTACACATCTTGCATACGAACTAATACTAAGCACACTATTATCACCTAGATGACCCTCAACTCTGGGCTTCTTGTTTACAAGAAGAATTTCACAATTCATATTCACCTAACACTCTATTCAACTAGAACTATTTAAATTATTATTAAGAATAATTAGATTCCTTCTTAATGATTGCTCCATTATGCTTGATGTAGAATGTCAAGAACTCCAATTATGGCATAAAATCTAAAAGAAATAAAAGTTCCATCTAACATAATTTGTCTGCATCATTGTTGTACGGCCCCGTGATATCCAAGCCCATTTAGGCCTTGGACTATGGATCAATAGTATGGCCCAGGGACCCAACCTCTACTCTACCCAGGATCCCGGCCCAAACCCACAAAAGCCACGAGCCCAAGCTAAGTGTTGTTCAAAGGCCTGAGGAGCAGGCAGCTGATGCTAGCTCGCATCTTGCCTTACCACGTTGTTCTTGCTCGGCAAGTCTTCCCCAAGCAATGTTGCGGTTGTTCGGTCACACCATCCTTTGTGCTCCCGGCAGTGCCTTAGGGAATATCGCCGCCGAGCACAGTTGCTGAAGTTGGAGCCATTTCCAAAGCCACTCTCACATAAATGCCCACTTACAATTAATGACATTGGACCTCTCATTGCACTAGTTTTGAAAGTAATCATAATCCTCCCACTAATAATTGGCTATAAATAGGAGAAGCTAGAGAAAGGGAAGGGATTGGAATTTTAAAAGGGAAACAGAGAGAATAGAGAAAAGGTAAGCAACACAAAGAGAGAGAGAAAAGTGGTCTCATTGAGTCTTTGTGTCGAGAACGACCCAAAGTAGGAAATCCAAGCTCACTATACAAGTAAGTTGTGAGCCCAAGTGAGGTCTAGCTTTATAGCCTCATTTTTGGGGCGCACAATTGGCGCCGTTTGTGGGAATCTCCTACAACGTTGTGGTTCTAAAGGGACTCAAACTCGGGAAAAATGTCTGAAAGGCGTTCGGGGAGTCACGCGGAAAGTGGATCTGTAGGATCTTCTCGGGGATCTAGCTGGCGAGAGCGCAGGCAAAAGAAGCGAGAATTAGGGAGCACGGTTACCAGGAAGAACTGTCCGGCACGGGAGAGGGATCATACTAGACCCAACGGACAGTCTCCGGTGCTACGGGACATAAGCAGAGGGAGGAGAGAGATGAAGAGCTTGAACGGCTACACAGACTAGTCAGAGACTTGGAGCTGGAGGCAAGGGGCAGGCGTCGGAGAAGGGGCAGGGATGACCAAGAAAGGAGAGTCGACAGTGGGGGAAATAGATATGGGGCGGGGTCTAATCAGTCTGGTCCCTATCAACGGCGAAGTCGTTCACATTCCCAGGAATCCCGTTAGCATCGAGACCGTTCGCATTTGCGGGGATCCCAACGGCATCGGAACCGGTCATGCTCCCGTGAGTCAGGGCAACGCCGAGATCGCTCACGTTCACGTGATCATTCAGTCTCCCCAGAGGAAAGGCGGCCACGTAATGCTGCCATGAATGCTATGAGTCGCGCTTTGCGAAAAGCAGCTCAGTCCCCGTTTTCGGATGATATCGAACGGGCTGAAATGCCAAGCAGGTTTACCTGCCCACCGTTCAACTCCTACGACGGGAAAATGGACCCGGTAGAGCACGTTAGTCATTATATTCAGATGATGTCTCTGCATACTCATAACGATGCGCTGATGTGCAAGGTATTTCCTTCGAGTCTAGGACCTACCGTTTTAAGGTGGTTTAATAGGCTACGGAAGGGCTCCATACATAGTTTTTCCAAGCTAATTCAGGAGTTCGGCGTTCGGTTCATGACTTGCAGCCGTGTACCACAGTCGGTAGATGCGTTATTATCCATGAAAATGAGGACAGGGGAGACCTTATGTAGTTATGCTAGCCGGTACTGGGAGTTATACAATGAGATAGGCGGGGATAATGAGAAGGTCGCGGCAAGCACTTTTAGAATGGGGTTGCCCGAGGACTTCGGACTACGGGAGTCATTGACTAAGAAGCCTCCCGAAGACATGAGGCAATTGATAAGATGCATCGAGGAATACAAACGACTGGAGGATGACTGGCTGCAAAGTAAGGGCAAAGCACCAATGATAAATCGTCCCCGGCAAAGTGGTTTTCCACTCAGACCCTAAGGGGGCTTGACGATTCAAGAACTAGCAACACAGATGGGAGAGGTAAATGTGACGTTTAAGGAGCTGGTACACAAGATTGTTGACCGGATCAAGTATGAGCCATATTTTCAGTGGCCGAACAAGATGGGAGGAGACCCATCTAGGAGGAATCAGAACTTGTATTGCACCTATCACCGGGACATGGGTCACACTATCGAACAGTGCCGGGTATTGAAGGATCACCTCAGGCAATTGGTTAAGGCCGGGTATTTAAAGGATTTTGTACTAGACTCGGGGGACAGAGGTGCGGGGCAAGATACTCTGCAAAAGGGGAACCCTCTTCCACCCCCTGTAGGGGTAATTGAAGTCATTCATGTTGCCCTGGAGAGGCTCATTACAGGAAGAAGGAAATGAGTGTTGACTATAGTACCAGTGGAGAGCTGCTCGAGCATACAACTGCCAGAGAAGAGAATGAGGTCTGCACGGGAGCCTATCGCTTTCGACGATGACGATTTGGAGGGGACGATCCAACCATATGATGACGCATTAGTGGTCACGGCCTGGATAAGTGGCTTCTTGGTGAAAAGGGTAATGATAGACCAAGGAAGCGGGGTCAACGTAATGTTTCCGGACCTATTCAGGGGGCTCGGACTGAAGAATAAGGACCTTGCGAAGTATAGTACGCCCTTGGTTGGGTTCGACGGTAAGGTAGTAATTCCGGAAGGGCAAATTTCACTTCCTGTGATTATGGGGGGCAAGGAGGTAGTAGTAACATTTATAATAGTAGCTTCATTTTCTCTGTATACGACGATCCTGGGAAGGCCGTGGATCCATTCAATGGGGGCTGTTCCATCTACCCTGCATGTAAAGATCAAGTTCCCTACCAAGCAGGGTATTGCTGTGGTAAGAGGAGATCAGCAAGTGGCAAGACGATACCTTATTGCCGTAGTTAATTGGAAGTGGGAGAATCAGGCCGATCAAGGAAAGTGAACCGAGCAACTAAAAGGAAACAAGGAGAAAGAGCAGTCCGAACAGGAGCAGGTTGGGCGGAAAGATCCATCTCAGGAGGTCCCTTTATAGCAATCACAGGAGCCCCGAGAAAAAATGGGGGCTAGCTGCGCCGAGGAATTAATAAGGGTGAAGATATTACCGGACGCTGATAGGTATTTTCAGATTGGAACAAGTATGAAAGATGAAGATAGAGTGCAAGTGTTATTGTTTCTTACTCAAAATATAGATGTCTTCGCTTGGAGCCCTTATGAGCTGCCCGGGGTTGATCACGGGTTCATCGTTCATAAGCTTAACGTAGACCCCTCATTTCCCCCGAAGAAGCAGAAGCCGAGAAGGTCGGCCAAAGAACATGTTGAGGCAGTAAAGCAGGAGGTTAAGAGATTAAAGGAGGCCAGGGCGATAAAGGAGATCATTTTCCCAGAGTGGCTGACGAATACCGTGGTTGTCAGGAAGAAGAACGACAGATGGAGGGTCTGTGTAGATTTCACAGATTTAAACCGAGCATGCCCAAAGGACCCATTTCCTATGCCAAAAATTGATTAGTTGGTAGATGCCACCTACGGGCATTCAAGGATGAGTTTCTTGGACACCTTTCAGGGATATCATCAAATCGCTCTAGCTGCCGAGGACCAAGAGAAGACATCATTCATTTCTCCCGACGCTAACTATCGTTACACCGTGATGCCCTTTGGGCTAAAGAATGTCGGGGCAACATATCAACGGATGATGACGAGGATGTTTCGGGACAAAATTGGCGGTTGAAGTGTATATTAACAACATGGTAGTGAAAAGCAAGCAGGAAGTTCAGCATGAAGAGGATCTTCAGGGGGTGTTTGAGATATTGCGGCAACATAGGTTACGCCTTAATGCAGAGAAATGTGCTTTTGGAGTGGGAGCTGGTAAATTTTTGGGATATTTGATTACCAATCGGGGGATAGAAGTTAATCCAGATCAGATCAAGGCCGTGAAGCGTCTCAAGTCGCCGAGCAATCTGAAAGAAGTACAGGTGTTGACCGGGATGTTAGTCGCTCTTAATCGGTTCATCTTTAAATTTTCAGATCGCTGCCATCCATTTTACCAGCTTTTAAAGAAATGGAGAGGATTTCAGTGGGATGATGAGTGTGAAAAAGCTTTTCAGGATCTTAAGGAATACTTGACGCAGGCACCGATGCTGACAGCACCAGAGCTCGGTGAGGACCTGTTTATGTACCTTTCGGTGTCTGACCATGCCGTAAGTGCCGTACTTTTAAGGGACCAAGGAGTACAACAACCCGTGTATTATATCAGTAAGACCCTAGTCGATGCGGAGACCAGATATTTGCCCTTAGAGAAATTGGTATTGGCATTAGTGCATGCCACCAGGAAGTTACCTCAGTATTTCTAAGCTCATATTGTGTATGTGTTGACCGAGTATCCCCTACAGTCGTTATTGAAAAGATCTGACTTCACGGGGCGGATAGCTAAGTGGGGAACCAGGCTCGGGGCCTTCAACGTAAGGTATAAGATGAGAAGTTCAGTAAATGGGCAGGTGTTAGCTGATTTTGTGGCGGAATTTTCTCCTAAGAACCAAGGGGAAATGGTTTGTCAGTTGGAGTGTCGTCCGTGGAAAGTGCATGTGGATGGTGCCTCTAGTGCCATGGGAGCCGGTGCTAGGATCGTCATAATTACTTCGGAAGGTATACGTTTGGAACATTCGTTCAGATTGGGGTTTAAAGCCTCCTACAACGAGGCAGAGTACGAAGCTTTACTTGCCGGATTGAGGGCGGTCTCAAGCTTGGGTGCCCGGGACGTGGAAATTTATTCAGATTCGTGGCTGTTAGTTAATCAGGTGCAGGGAAGTTTTGAGGCCCGAGATTCCCAGATGAAAGCATACTTAGAGTTGGTAAAGCAAGCTATAAACGACTTCTGTACGGTAAAAGTGATCCAAGTGGCCTGGGCGCAGAACAAACATGCCGACTCCCTCGCTACGCTGGCATCATCAATAGTCGAGGAAATTCCTCGACTAATTAAGGTGGAGCTTGTTCTAGAACCAAGCATTAAGATGGCAAGTGATGTGGGGGCCGCAGGGGTCAACATCACAACAATTACAACATTTGGACCGTGCTGGATGGATCCCATCATTGACTTCTTAGCCGAGGATTGGGTCCCGTGCGATCAAAGGGAAGCTAACAAGATCCGTAGGGTGGTTGCCCGGTATTGGTTGTCAAAAGACCGGAAGCTATATCGCAAGTCCTTTGGGGGACCATACCTTTTATGCTTGCACCCAGAGAGAGTGGGCCAACTTTTGGCCGAGCTGCATGATGGGGTGTGCGGCAGTCATGTAGGAGGACGATCATTGGCGCACCGAGTAATGACCCAAGGATTCTGGTGCCCCCAAATGCAGAAGGACGCCGCGGAATATGGGCGTAAGTGTGAGCAGTGTCAGAAGCATGCCCCCTTAATCCACTAGCTGGCAGGCCATTTGAACTCGATCAGCAGTCCCTGGCCTTTCGCACAATGGGGGCTGGATATCCTCGGCCCATTTCCTCGAGTGACGGGCAATCGAAGATTCATTTTGGTGGTTGTCGACTATTTTACCAAGTGGGTGGAGGCGGAAGCTCTGGCTAATATCCGAGACGTGGATGTGAAGAAGTTCGTATGGAAGAATATAATCACAAGATTTGGGGTGCCGGACTCCCTTATATCAGATAATGGACTGCAATTCGACAGTTGAGCTTTTTGTGAATTTTGCAGCAATCTCGGCATCAAGAACAAGTATTCCTCTCTGGCGTATCCCCAAAGTAATGGTCAGGCCGAGGCTATAAACAAGGTAATCGTGAATGGGCTGAAGAGGAGACTGGAAGATGCAAAGGGTAACTGGGCCGAGGAACTACCCAATGTCTTGTGGGCGTACCAGACGACTCCTCGGAAGTCCACAGGGGAGACCCCATTCTCTCTCACTTATAGAGCAGAAGCCGTGATACCAGTCGAGGTCAATTTGTGTAGTGCGCGAGTTTCAAAATTTAACATATCCTAGAATGACAGTCTGCTAGTAGAACATCTTGATTTGCTAGAGGAATACCGGGAAGTAGCGACTATACGACTAGCCGAATATCAGTAGAAGCTTGCCCGGCGCTATAACCAAGATATAAGGGTGAGGGAATTCAGTGCCGGAGATTTAGTACTGAGGAAAGCTGTGGGAAACATGCGAGATACGAATGCCGGGAAGTTGGCCCAGACTTGGGAAGGACTGTACAGAGTCATAACCATTGCAGGCGCAGGAGTGTATTATTTGGAAGACATGGACGAAACACCACTGCCCCGACCATGGAACGTTCATAATCTCAAGAAGTTTTATCAATGATCATCCATACATGAAAAAATGTACCTTGTACTAACTAATATGATAACAATGATGCTTATTTGCGCTGGCTCAGTCAATTCTATTATTTATTTAGCGCAGCCGGTCGATGAACACGGAGGAAGTCGAGAAAATTCAAGCAGTCTGTTATATTCTAAGGACTGAAACCTGCTTCTTGGTTCGATCCCTATCACCGGGCAGGTGGAAACCTTATTCTAAAAAATATTCTAAGGATTGAAACCTACTCCTCGGTTCGTTTCCTATCACCGAGCAGGCGAAAATCTTATTCTAAAACATACTGAGGACTGAAACCTGTTTCTCGGTTCGATCCCTATCATCGGGCAGGTGGAAACCTTATTCTAAAAAATATTCTAAGGACTGAAACCTGCTTCTTGGTTCGATCCCTATCACCGGGCAGGTGGAAACCTTATTCTAAAAAACATACTAAGGACTGAAACCTGCTCTTCGGTTCGATCCCTATCAACGGGCAGGTGGAAACCTTATTCTAAAAAATATTCTAAGGACTGAAACCTGCTTCTCAGTTCGATTCCTATCACCAGGCAGGCGGAAACCTTATTCTAAAAAACATACTAAGGACTGAAACCTGCTTCTCGGTTCGATCCCTATCACCGGGCAGGTGGAAACCTTATTCTAAGGACTGAAACCTGCTCCTCGATTCGATCCCTACCACCGAGCAGGTGGAAACCTTCCACCAAAATGCTTGCAGCACACTTCAATCAAAAATCATCAAGCCGAAGGGTATCTCGGAACAAGAACCCAACTTTTGACTATTAACACTCTAAATCTTGCTTGAGAGAGCCAACATGTACTGTAAGGCTTCTAAGTACCGAGGGGCAGACCAGCCCAATTTTTTCAAAGGCGATCATCCTATTCATTAGGAGCATACACATGCACGGAAAAGAAGGGGTATAACAAAGAGGCTAGCATATTACTGGGCGTTTATAAATACGATTAAGGCAACTGGTCAGCAAATAAACCTTAATCAAAATCAAACATAAAAAACCAATTACTTCGTCACCAAAACCCGGTGACATGAAGGTTAAACCCAAAAATTAAATAATTGTTTAGTCGCCACAACCTGGCGACGTAGGCAAATCAACTCAAAATAAAAGTTACTTAAATAAAGCAAAAGTAAAATGATGTGAAACATGTTCGGCAATCAAACGGTAAGATCCACGGGCTGCGTCTCGACCGCCATCTCGAAGGACTGATGCTCGGTTGTTGGAGGTTGGAGCTGAGCATTTTCACCGGAAGGGTCGTCAGTGAGGGGGTTACTAGTAGCTTCTATCCCGATCAACTCCACGTGAGCATCAATTTGCTCCACCAGCTCTCTTAGACTGTCCGTCTCCTCTTCATCAATAGGCCCCGCATGTTTCTGCACAGCTGGAGAAGAGTCCGGAAAGGGAATCCGGCCAGGATCCCTTAAAGGGGAGTCTTCAGGCACTCTTGAGGCATGCAAGGCAACCATTTAGCCTTCCTGAAAAGATAGCTGCCGAACTTCCTTGACAACTGGTTCCACACCCCTCTCCACATCAGCAAATCCTTCATCGTACCATTTATTTTCACAAGCCTCCAATGCCGCTCACAAATCAGCTAGTTCCTCGGCTAGGGTAACGTTCAAGCTCGCCGCTTCAGCTAGCTTCAAGTCCATTTCATTTTGTTTCGTTACCAACTCCGCCGACCTTTTCTCAGCCAACGCCCGGGCCTTCTCCGCGGCAGCAGCTCTCTTCTCAGCGGCGTCAGCAGCTTTTGTTTTGTCTTTAGCTGTTTTGGCAGCCACCTCCTTGCTGGCCTTTTCCCGATCAACCTCCTGAGAAAGGTCCTTCAACCGCTCATTTAGGACATGAGCTAACTAAGCGGCCTGATGAAACGACATTAATCGTGCACGACAATTTAAAGAAACAGTATATATGGCAATAATGGGAATGTATGTGAAAATAAATATACAAGGAAAGAGAGGTTACTGCAATAGTGTGCCACTGAAGCCTCCTCCCCATGGACTCCTCGGTCCCATCCGTAAAGGTGCTCACGTCCTCGGGTAGAAAGAGGCCGTGCACCAAGCTTTGGGCGACACGACCCCCTTCTCCTTTCTCCCACGTCCGTACACTAGCATCAGTAGGGAGAGGCATACCATCCATCTCAAAGGTGGGCTGCCATGCCGGTGCGGGTGGGGAGGAAGACGCCACGTTTGTCCCGACCTGGGCTGGTGGCTCCCGGATAACAATACCCCTTGATGATTGGGGGGGAGTTCGGGTTTGAGCATCACCCGGGCTGGTGAAGGTTTGTTCTGTGGCCCGTTGTCTTTTGCGAGTTCGTGCGGCAGGAGGAGGAGGTGGAGGATGAGCGGGGGGAGCTTGGCCACGTCCCTGAGGTGGCTGTTGCTGTGCGGTCTGACGTGCGCCAGGAATAAAACGGCTAACTGTTAAAGTCTTGCGGGTCACCATTTCTTCACCATGGACGGAGTGCGTTCTGGAAGAGTCACTGGATTCTACGGCTGCGAGTTCAGCTTCCTAAACGGGAGCCTCTGGTTCAGCAGGAACGGCTTCGGGTTGAACGGCTTCGTGAGCACGTTCCCGGAGAAGTCGAGACACTAGTTCAGCTGTTTCGTCCTTTATAGGTGCAAGTTCATCCGAGCAAATATATCGCTGGCCGATGTCCCGAGCTTTACCTACGGTAAACTTTGGAGGCAGGAAGTTCGCATGCCGAACATCTATATAGGAGAGAAGGGGGCTGTCTACCAAGAAAGTTTGGCCAAAAGGTTGCCAAGTAGAGTACACAGGGTCTACACCAAGAATGAGATGGGACGCTCGGAGCTGCCCGTCCCAATGAACAAAAATCTTGGACCTGAGTACAAAATTCAGGTCCCGTACGTGAACTGTTCTAATGTCTTGGGTAAACACCGAATTGTCTGCAGCAAAAAGATAGCGAGTCAGAGTTAGGGTAAGTAAAATAGCCATGAACAGAAAGGAGAGAGCAAATTAAAGATTGGAACGAACCCACTTCACGCCGTGAGAGGGGGGGAGGGACACCACCGGCAAACCAATTGCCGCGCACCCGGACGAATTCCCCGGCAGAATTTCTATTAGAGTTCGACAAACATGAAATTAGCCGTACCCTCATGTCTCTAACCTTTAAATAGTAATTATATTTCTTCTTTCCACACAGGCTGTACATGTGGTTTATGTCATGATGGTCTAATTGCAGACCAAATGTTTGATTTAACCTACTCACACAACTTATTACCCGGTAAAAATTGGGGGGGGGGGGAGTTGGTCGGGAGACAATCCGTAGTATCTAAGGGCGTTAAGCAAAATGGGGTCTATGGGAAACCTAACCTCACCCTCTAGAACCGACATCAATGGGAAAAAGGTAGTGCCTGCCCCTCTGTGGAGAACGATATCGCTTTCATGGCAATACATCACTTCCACATCATCAGGAACGCCATAGTCTCGCCTAAAGGTGGCTAGGGACACCTCGGTATTCAAAAGATAAGCATAACCCATCTTAAAGACTAAGAATTAGAAGGAACTTGGAGGAAAGAAATTAAAGCAAAGGAAAGGGGAAGGAGACTTACTTTTGGCTTTAAGGGAGAGGAAGATTCTGGGTTAGTGGACAAGTGCACAGGTGAATGCTCGGCAGAGAGAAATTTCAGAGAATGAAGAATGAAAAAGTGAGAAAATGAGTTGAGATGGACTATTTATAGAAGCCAGGGAAAAATGGGCATCAGTTAATGAGCAATAATAGGGGTTAATTAGCAATAATGAAGCAAAAAACCATACAGATACCCAGGGCAACCGACACGCGTGCCTCGGTTCGCGAACCAATAGGTAATGATGATGGCTGAATCAGAAGGTCAAACACAACGCGCCTTTTGAGAAACGCATTAATGGATCTCTGAAACCGCCCACAATACACCCACTGAGTTTCTCGGGTAATCGCCGCCTTTCTAGCTCCTTAATTCGTTCCCGAGAGCCGAGCACGAATCAAGGGGGGGCTAATGTACGGCCCCGTGATATCCAAGCCCATTTGGGCCTTGGACTATGGATCAATAGTATGGCCTAGGAGCCTAACCTCTGCTCTGCCCAGGATCCCGGCCCGAACCCACAAAAGCTACGAGCCCAAGCTGAGTGTTGTTCAAAGGCCTGAGGAGCAGGCAGCCGACGCTAGCTCGCATCTTGCCTTACCACGTTGTTCTTGCTTGGCAAGTCTTCCTCGAGCAAGGTTGCGGTTGTTCGGTCACACCACCTTTTGTGCTCTTGGCAGTGCCTTAGGGAATATCGTCGTCGAGCACAGTTGCTGAAGTGGGAGCTATTTCCAAAGCCACTCTTACCTAAATGCCCACTTACAATTAACGACATTGGACCTCTCATTGCACTAGTTTTGAAAGTAATCATAATCCTCCCACTAATAATTGGCTATAAATAGGAGAAGCTAGAGAAAGGGAAGGGGTTGGAATTTTAGAAGGGAAACAGAGAGAATAGAGAAAAGGTAAGCAACACAAAAAGAGAGAGAAAAGTGATCTCATTGAGTCTCTGTGTCGAGAACGACCCAAAGTAGGAAATCCAAGCCCACTATACAAGTAAGTTGTGAGCCCAAGTGAGATCTAGCTTTATAGCCTCATTTTTGGCGCGCACAATTGTTTATTCTCAATTTCACATAACTAGTGTTTTAGTACACTAATTCCATCCATTCTATTTGATTTCTCAGCTCAATAAGATACACTGCTACTGTTTAACAAAAGGACAGACTGAACTAGCTTCATTATAAACAATATGCATCTAAACTGCTATAAGATAAACATAGCTTAATGAAATATGAAAATCCCAAATTAAATGAAGAATTATTTTTCTCCTTCAATGAGACATTGGCTTCTTATATTCAATAGGATACATGAACAAAGGGTGCAGTAATAGCAAAGCAATAATAAAACAAACAAACAATTCTTTACAGCACTATACATAGGTATCAGAGAATATGTTTAATAAGTCTGTGCAATCAAATCCTTCAAATTGTATAACTGATACCAACCCGTACAAGTTGCAAAGTAGTGAAAATATTTTGTTGATTTTTCATGAGTTGAAGCTGAGTAGAAACTTTTGCTTCACGAATGAATGAATAATTTCACCTGCCAAAAAAAAAAAACACACAAACTAAAATGAAAACCAACTAAAATAATAAAGCTCAAAAAACGAATTAAAATGAAATATGCTATAGCCTATAGACATGAACTCAATTAGTAAGATTTAGAACTATATTTAGAAAACCAATATAGTCATGCTGTTGAAATGAAAAGAAAAAGTAGGACCCAAAAAACAAAAGTAGTTAAGACCCCAAACTGTCACAAACTCATACAAAGTTGCAAAGCAGTGAAAAATATTTTGTTGATTTTTCATTAGTAGAAACTTTTTCTCCATGATTAAAGCCCAAAACATAAAAAACGAATTAAAATGAATATGCTGTATACAAAACTCATTAAAGCAACATTTAGAACTATGTTTGTGCCGTCAACCAATATATTTAAGCTATAGAAATTAAAAGAAAAACTATTAAAAGAAAAAATATCAAATAAAACTCATTGCTTAATTTATTAATAGCAGAGGCAAAAATTAAGAGTCCACCACAAGATGAAGCAGAAAAGAATTTGCTTCTAATTTAATGATTAGATAGATTGTGGGTTCAAAACCTAAAAAATAAGTGAAAAAAATAGATAAGAGCTTCATTCTAATCAAAAGAAGAAATACCCTTACATTACGGAAATATTTTGCTTAATATTATGCGGGAAATTTTGAATTAATTGGAGAGAGATATTTAGAAGAAAAGAAGCACCCTAAAATTTATCAAATATGCAAGAATTCATTACTGTACCTGATTATCACATACAAGGAAGGCACATGTTTGACTTTGTCAAAATCCGGTCCTCCTCTGCGAAGCCTATCTACGAATGAATTTCGCATGTATCTGATCTTCAATTCCCGAACGGTTGTGACGAACCTCAATCCATCTGGAATAGCCTTCAATTCCTTGCAGCAATCAATTGTCAAATGGCAGAGACTGGGCATGGCTCCTTCCTCCACCCTCCACTCCTCTAGTTTGTTCAGCCAACTAAGATGAAGATACTGAAGCAAAGGAAATCCTCCTTTAGAACAAACCATATCCTTCCCTGAGAAAGGGTAATCTAAAAGGCGGAGGATTTTTAAATTGGGCAACTTCTCTAAGGTTGGCATTGGGTCTTCTTCAAGAAGAGTGAAATCTAATTCCAACTTGGCAAGATTTGGAGGGAACTGGAGAGTTTCTAGAAGCTTCATAATACGGCTCCCTATAACTAGCTTATATATATGTGGACAGCTTGATAGTATTGGTATTACATAGGGCACCTCACAGTTCTCACCAGTCTTCACGCCAAGAAGCGGACGATAGAATTGATATTTGAAGCCAAGAATCCGAAGATAGTTGAATCCGAAACTTGTGGACATTTTGATGGTTTGGGGCCCAACATTCAGCAATGTTTGCAAATAACAAAGATTACCCAATTCTAACTTCTCACTTACCCTATACCTTTCGGGAAGGTAAAGATGCCTCAACTGTTCCATCTCCTTAAAAACATTTGGCACTCTCACTTCGTAATATATCCGTACATCATGTGTAAGCCGTAAATCAGCTGAGCACATTGAAAGCCGTAAATCAAGTGTCTGCAAGCACCTCAAATTGCGAAGGGATGATGGCACCTTATTTATATTGCTATTTTCCAGAGATAAAAATCTCAAATGGATGAAACGTCCAATGTCTTTAGGTAAGTTTTTTCCTTCGTATTTTTTCATATTTAAGACTCTAAGCAACTTGGATTTCTTGAAATAAAATTCTTTAGGAGGCACAAAGTAGAGAAGAGACCTGAGGTAAGGATATTCACTGAATTTAAATCCTGCTAGGTAATTATCATTTGATTCCAAAGTGATAGCAAGTCTTCTAATTTTACCAATACGTCCTTGGCTTCCTTCCATAGAGTGAATATTTTTCTTGGTGATTTGGAGAAAATTTTCTTGTTGGTCTTTTGAAATGCAAAAGTCTCGCATAAGATCATGGATTCGGCAAGTTTTGATTATTCCAAGTTTGCTAATTTCCCCCACCTGAACCATGCACCTCTGCATTAGCTCCCGCAAATATTGTTCTCCCTCATACTCCATTGTATCCTCACTATCTTCTTCATGCGAAATTTGCGGTATGAAACCTTCACCCATCCACATTCGAATCAATTCCTCTGTCGGTATCTCAAAATCCTCTGGAAAATGGCCTAAATATAGAAAGCATGGTTTCAAGTGGCAAGGTAAATCATTGTAACTTAAACTTAAGACCTTATTGACTCGTAAGTTATCTTCTTTAAAAATGTATGATTTAATATGTTTAAGCACATCCTCCCACTCGTTTGGTGTCTGCTTTGCCGCTAAAAGGCCTCCAAGTACAGTGATAGCCAACGGTAAACCTCCACAATACTCAATCATTTCCTTCCCTAATTTTTCGATATTAAGCTTATTAGTGTTGGTCACACAGTCTGCAAAGCCAACAACAAACAAAATAATATCATTTCTTCTTGAACAACGACAACCACAACAAAATAAACTACAATAATAACATCAAACACCTATATTTAAAGACTTGAAAATCTACAAATAACATAATATTTATTAACCCATTGATGTACATCCATTTGGAGAAATTTGTTCCATGCTTATGGAAGATACTACTATATATGTGACTTTTACCCAATATACAAGCTCTCAACTGGTATCAAATTAATTTTACTAAATTATTTAAAATGCAATTACAATTAATTCAAACTCTTTATTTTTAATTTTGTGCTAATATTTTTCTCAATTATTTTGGAACAATTCCCCAATTTGCTAATATATTAATAATATAAAAGTATTAGTCAAACCATTTTCTTTCCGAATTACTAACTAATACGAGTGTTAGTTTCTAGAATTATCATTGGTTGGCGTAGGGCTAGTTTAAATGTGAGATTCAAGTTTGACCATCTAGCAATTTTAACTTTAGAGTGTCAAAACTTGTTTAAAATTAAACCTCTTTTCTTTTTTACAGTAATATAGAGCTACATTTTAAAACAAAATTTTCCACTTTTTATATATCTATAATAATATTGATATATAGAATCCCCCTTCCCTCTCATTTTAAAATAGATAATAGTCTTCCAATTCAGATAAATTCCTTCTATCAATCACTTTTTTTATTTTTTTAATAAGCTTCTATCAATCACTTAATTCTTCACAGTTATCATAAGAAATTGAAATTCACAACTGAGTGGATATATTAATATACACAATATATTCAAATTAAAGTTTGTAACTTAAGTTACACCTTTTGGTGTTTCCAATGGAGATGTTTATGGTACAAATTCTTCATTTCCCATTGTTGTAGTGATTGAATTTTATATATATATACACACACACACTCTTCTGGACTAAATGATATTGAAAAAGATAAAATTGTATGACCAACATTTACGTTCACTTGGTCCAAAACTTTAGAGTAATATTTCTATATATTTTATCATTCATATTGATTTTTTTTTTTTTTTTTTTTTTTTTGGTGTCATCAAATACCAATATTTTAAAATTTGAACAGTTCAAAGAACTAAAAAAAAGATAAGTTCAAGGTTTTGAGGTTGGACCGAAGCTCAACCAAAGTTTAAATTGTGATGATGTCATAAGTAATATAATAATTAATTGAAATAAAACAAACTATTAAACTTATAAATATTAACGAAATTGAGTGAAAATAAAATCTAAAAGAATTTAAACAACTTTCAAATATATTTTCACCACTTTTGTAAGGTAAATAAAAAAATAATGAAGTATAAACAAACATAAATTAGTAATATGTTTATTAATCAAAACATTTTAATATGAAAAATGTATTTTCAAAATAAATATGTATTAATTGTTCATTAACTAATATATTATTTTGTATATTTTTTTATGTATATGGTTAACTAGGAATGGCAATTTTGCCCTGCCCCGCCTTGACCTGCCCTTCAAAATTGTATAACCAACATTTTAGTACACTTGGTCCAAAGTTTTAGAGAGATATTTCTCTATATATATATATATATATATATATTTTATTATTCATATTAAATTTTTTATATTTTTGTGTCATCAAATACTAGTTAAACATACCAAAGGAAAATTGAGATAAGACTTTTTTTTTCGGTTAAGATAACATTTGATTTAAATTTGAGGATTTAGTATCTACTATCGACATTCACATGCAGCAAATAAAAATTAATATTAGATACATAGTTGTCCACGTACACATAGACATACACATGCATATATTTATATATTAAAATTAATTAACCTCTAATATCTTACTATTAAAAATTTATATCTAGATAAATTTATTATTTGCAAGTTATTATTTATTTTTACTTTTAAATTATTTTGATTAATAGATCGTGTTTCATTCAAATTAATTAAGAAATAAAATAAAAAGAAAATATTCTTCAAATTAATTACCAAAGGAGAAAATTAGTTGTGATACCTTCTCTCCGAGAGATTGCTATCTTCTTAAGCAATTCCCAACTCCTTTCCTTATTTAGGCATTGCAATTCATAAAGAAAACCTCCGGCATCTACATGTAAAGACACTTCTTTATTACGAGAGGTAAGCAGAATTTTACTGCTAGTATTCTTCATGGGGAAGGCCTCACGTAGAATGTTCCAAGTCTCAATATCCCAAATATCATCTAAAATCACCAAAAACTTTTTCTCGCATAGAACTTCATGAAGTTTCTCAACGATCTTTGAATCTGTCCACCGTTGAATTTCATCCATTTTCTCAACATTGATCAGAATTTCTTCCCAAACACTTCGTCTTTGACATTGTTGTGAGATATATGACCAAGTGCGGCAATCAAAATGTTGCTTGATTTTCTTGTGGTTATAAACCATCTTGGCAAGAGTGGTCTTTCCCAGACCACCCATACCACATATGGAAACAACTCTATTGCCTTCCCCTTCTTTCAGCAAAAACTCCACCAATTTATTTAGATCATCCTCAAACCCCACGACGTCATGGTCAAGATGAGAAAATGTTTGTCTTTCCTCTCGCTTCCTCTTATTAAAAGAACTGGATCCGCCTCCTTTTATCATTGATTCTCTTATCCCATGGTCTCGAAAAATCGTTCTCAAATTAGAAACTTTTGCCTTGATATCTTCAATCTTTGTCCCAACCTTGTGGACTGTAATTACTTCATCCAAGACGCAACTGCACCTCTTGATGAACTTTTGTATGCCTCCTCCCTTCCTGGATCCAACTGTGAGGGCATAAGTCGCAATAATATCATCTGCATCATAAGCAAGATCTCTTATTTCAGCTACCCACCGTCTTACAGTCTCTGATTCATCCTGCCTCGCATCTGCATCCTTTAATAAGCCTTGCATCAGATTGAACTCAGTTTTTAGCAGCTCAACTTGGTTACTCACTCCGGACAAAAATTTTCCTTCTTGTACGAGCAAGTCACCAAGCCTTGTCATGACACCGGAAACAACAGCCTCGGCCATTTCTCTTTTACGAAAGGAGGACAAGTGAGATATAAACTGAAAGTAGCAGATGTCTATGAAGGAGAAGATGGAGGAGACGAGGAAATTGTGGAGCTTATAAAGTGAATATTGAAAACAACTAGAAGAAAAAGCAGCAGATGGTTGTGATGGAGATGGAAGGAGTAAGGGAAATTTCCCTACGCTTCAAGCGATCTCTTTCTCTCTCTCTCTCTCTGTGCAAGACATTTCGCTGAATTAAAACAAATTTATAGATTCGCTGTCGGAATGAAAAGTCAGAACAATTCTCGCTTGAGCATCTCCCTACAAATTGTTTTCTGAACTTTACTCCTCTTTCACATTTTTAACATTTCTTGTCTTGTTTGTTTAACGGTTGTGATACCTTGCTTGGATGCTCCATTATCATGCATCCTTTCTTTTGCGTGTGTCCTTGGATGATAAATAAATAAAAGAATGTATATCTAATTCTGCAATCTTTCTCATTTATTTATCACATTCATTTTTTCTTTTTTCTTTTCTTTACACGAGCTATCTTTAATCCGATTCCATTTGTTTCCCCATCAAAAGCAATGCTCACCAAAGGAAACTCTTCTCTTTCTTTTAAATTATTGTTTTATTCTTTGCTTCTGCTTGTATTAGACAGAGAGATGTAAAGAACTAAAGAAGAAACAGAATCTAACATCTCAAAGCCTGTTTGGATATTAGAAATTGAGATTAAAATATATTAGTGTACATGGCCAAAGGGCTCTAGGCGCACTGTACTTTTGAGTTTTTTATCATTAGAATTCACAATTTCAACAGACAATTCAAAATAATAATGATTATTATTATTGTTGATTATTAAATAAGGTTAAGAATGTTTATTCCTCATTCTTTGGCCTTGTTTTTTATACATCAATGTTTTGTCTAGGAAAGGATTTTTTTTTTTTTTTCTTTTTGTTTTAAATGTAGTAGTACTGGAATCAAAGTAGTAGTAAGAGTTAAGGCTTTTTGTTTTGTGTTAGGAAAACTTCATATGTTTAGACAATGTGCAGAGATTATTTTCATCTAAATTTAGAGTAATAACTGAAAGACAATAGCTGTTTCATTGAACATCAATCCATAGCCCATTTTGATCTTTTATTAATATTTTGCTTCAAGTTTTACCATTTCATAGAATGATCGAGTGAATACTCTCTACTCTATGTATGTACAAGACTCAAATTTATATATTAAAAGTTAATTGCATTTTATTAATTGCATTTTATTAGAACACTATCATTAGGTGTATTAAAAGTGATGTTCTAATAATAGAAGTGGACTATGAGATGTGCTATAAATATTTGCGCATTTTTTATTCAAACTTTCTCTCTCTTCTATGACAATTGGAAATTATGCAAACTTTCTCTCTTCTATTACCACTAGTGTGTAGCCCTATGCATATGCACGAGTTAAATTAAAAATAATCACAATTATACGGTTCAAATTATACATTTTTTTAGAAGATGTTTAAATTATACATGTTATTAGTTTACACTTTTTTTAAACCATACATGTTTAAAATATGTAATGGTTTCTCATATTATATATATATATAAATATATATATATAAATATATATATATAAATATATATATATTAATAGGTAAAACTTAGAGAAAATCCAATTAGATTCTTCAATTGAAATCCAATTTTATACCATGTGTCCTAAATTATTTATTTTTATAGAGTTTTATTTCTTAATTTTGGAGCTAAATGTGGGACCACATCATAAATATTCATCCAAGTAAGTTATTGAGTACAAAAACCAAAAAATTTAGAATTAATGAACAGTAAAAAAAAAAAAAAAGTGCTTCACAATATCAAAAATTAAGAATTAATAAATTTTTTTTTTAAAAATACATGGACAATTTACATTTCCTACCTAATAATATTCTTACAAGATTTTTTAAAGAGTTAACAAAATATAAGAATGACTATATATCAACAGTATTTAAATTATATATATATATATATATAGGAATTATACTATGCATCTTAATGTGTATTTTTTTAAGTATATCTATGCATATGCATGGGGTTACAAGCTAGTTTAAATGGTTTTAGAATTTTCGATTTTTATATACCCAATAATTCACTTTCCACAAAAATTAAAAATTTAGATGGACACATGGTGGAAAATTAGACTCTAATTGAAATCAAATTTTGCATCTAATGGAATTTGAACTATTCGATTTTTATACTCAATAATTCATTAGGCACAAAATTAAAAATTAAATGGGACATGTAGCGCAAAATTGAGAATACAATTAAAATTTAATTGGATTTTCTCTAAAATTTGGCTTTATATATATATATATATATATATTGGGAACAAAAAAAAGTAAAAACAAAATAAGAATTAAAATAAATAAAGAAATAATATTTAAATAAAATGGTAAAATAATAGAAGATGTAATACAAGGTGTATTGAAAAATAGTATGTTAAAATAGATAAAGTAATTTTTTAATATGTTAAAATAGTAAAGAACACTTGATGCTAATGCTCTCAAAATGCTCTAAATAAAATTGTTTTTTCTCATTGATCAAAAAAAACAAAAAGCATAATTACAGTCTGTGATGCTCTGTTAATACAGTATAACGGATTGCTAATTAGTTAAAACAAACTCGTAAATCATCAGTTACAACCAATCCAGATAAACCACGTGTCTAAAGTAATCCTTAAGTTAACAGAAGCCTGTGACAAACACGTGACTGACTTAAGCTGATTCCTCATCACTACGACAACGTTTCACTGGGCTCTTTACTGGAATGACATCGTTCAGCCTTAGGCGCTTGGTCACTTGCTGAATACGACATCGTTCTGAAGTTGAAGTAGACTTAACTGCAGAGCTCTCCAAGTTACAACTTACAAACATTATTGTAAAATAATCACAGGGATGGAATTCTAGGCTACTACAAATAATCAAAATTGTGTGTCCTGCATTAATCTTAACTATAGATGCAAAATTGAGGTATATGATTTTGGGCATATATTTTTACGGAAATTACATTGAATTTTGAATTATAGTAATTTAATTTAGAAGAAAA
>JARYZH020001394.1:0-30201 GCA_030021035.2 Notholithocarpus densiflorus
AAAGGTTTTAGTGAACATCTTGCTCATTTTGTTACCTGTTTGGAAAAGCAAAGATTAGAAGCTACAAAATAGTTTCCTTCACTGAAGATGGTTGGATTACAACTGCCACCAATAGCATACATACGCCACTCTTCATATTTATTGTTGGCTACATGGGCATATCCAAACCTGATCCTGCAATATTCACATAATTGATATGAGAATAATGTGACTGCTTTTAACTGTTGGAAATCATAGAAATAGTCTCCCTCACCTTGGCATCCTTTGTACAAGGCCAGCCCCAAAATGGTTAAAGGCTATTGTAATTCTCATAATTTTATCTGCAGTGAAATTATCATTGTGTCCAAGTAGCATCACCTGCAAGCACAATCAATATTTAGTTACATATAATCCAAATAAAACCTATTTGGAAAGTAAACTTAACTTGATGATGGAGCTCATGGTGGTACTAATATATGTTTTTTCAAGGCATGGATAGGTTTCTCATCAAATTCTAAGACATTCTAGGAGCCAATGATTTTTAAATCAATTGACACTTTCTAGCGTTTTTTTATGAAGATGTTCGGGGTTCAAAATTTGGGATCCCCCTCTTGTTTAAATGCATATAAAAAAAGATTCTAGAAAAAAAGAAAAAAGGCTAATCCTAAGTATAACTAGCTGCCTGACCATTTTTCCCCTTTTTAAACTGAAACTACTGGGGTCGAGCCCCAGAAATTAGGCCACCTTAAGGTACGTGGAGGTGAGACACATTGACCTTAGGACTCAAAATTTTAAAAGTGAACCAATATAGTGAAAGGAATATGTTATCTCCATACTTTATATTGCTGGGAGAAGTAGTTGTTAGAGATTGTGATGGCAGTTGAAGCATGAATTATGTCAATAAGGCCATCAGTGCAATGGGAAAGAAAGCAATGGTCAACCCAAACATATGAAGATGCAAATATGGAAATGGCATCTCCATCTGAGCCTCGACGATGTCCAACATGTGTTGGACTACTCCTAACAAGTCCAGATTTCCCTGGCTTACAATCATGAATACTAATCCCATGTATTATAACATGGCTAACACCTTGCACTGTTATGCATGGCCTTGTAACTATGGTCTTGTAACTATTCATAATGAGCTCATTCTTGAGTGTAATGACCATGTCCTTGGCAAAAATGATCCAAAGAGGTTGTGTTTGGATAACACCATATCAAAGTGTGCCTGGTTTTGGATTTACAGGGTCATCTTCAGCTGTTGTGACTACGTATATTGCACCATATTATCCTCCTATTGCATCTTTGCCATAGCCTACAGCACAATCTGCTAAAGCACCGCGATTTGAGGCCCAATTTGATTTGGTGGGCCAACATGCGTCTATTACATTCGTAATTTTGTTTGTGGGCAAGGAATTAGCAGTGGGGGCATAGCTCCAAGGTGTTGGGGAGTAATTTTCTTCTGAGATTGAAGCAATGTGTGTTAGAGAACATGAAAGCAATAGTAAGAGAAGGGATAGGGGAGGCCATGGCTATATTGTATGTGTGAGACAATGAAGTAGGTGGGACAAAGAGAGAAATATAAATAGGTGTTGATGTAGAGAAGTTGGTGCACACGATTTAGGGGATGAATTTATATTTGTTAATTTGGTATGATTTTTGTTAAGACATATGTGTTTCACTTGTTAAGAACATATGTCATTCTTTTATGTAATTGGCTAATCCTTTGACAAAACGCACTTTACTTATATTTGGGTAGATCTAGGATGTGTTTAATACTTCAAGAAACATGTTGTTCAAGTCTAGTATTGAAGCCATGAAGATTGGACCAAGAAACAAGTGAAGAAAATCTGTTCATTAAAGCTGGACAGATAGCTCGACACCTGCGGACAGATAGCTCGACAGCTTCTCGACACCTCTCGACAGCTAGGCTATCTATTGAGCTTTTCAGTTGATTGTTATCGCAATCTCGACACCTCTCGATAGCTAGTGGATCGATCGAGAAAGCTCCTGTCTCATCGACAACTCCTCGATAGCTTCTCGATAGCTGTATCTGTCGAAGTTTAAAGCTTGACATCTCCTCGACACCTCCCAATCGATTGAGGTTATGGGAATTCAGATTTTCAGATCTGATTTTTGGCCCATGCTGACATGTATGTGTAGGGTTTCTTTTCTCACAACCCTAGACCTATATAAGGCTTATTTTAGAGGCCGTCACATAAGAGAGTACAAGGAGAACATATGCAAAAGGTGACTAATGCCTTATTCTCTCTGAAAAGAAGCTACTGCGTTTTTGCGCCTTAGGGTTTTGTAACCAAGTGCTTCTTGATCTTCATTGTTGATGAAGTGATGAACTTTGCAGCCAACATCTTCTTTAAGTTGGTGATTAAGTCGCGTACTGGGATCCGCGCAATTGGTTAGTCACGTACTGGGATTCGTGCATCAAAGGGTGGCGTTAATATATTGAAGAGTTCAAAGGTTTTGAAGCGGTAAAAGGTTTCTGTTGTGAGTTCATCTACAGGGATTGTAGAGTCTAGGGACAAATGTTTTGTACTAGATCTGAAACTTCTCTTTACTATAGTGAATTGCTTTTTGGGAAGGTTTCCCCCCAGACTTTTTACTGTGAAACTAGTTTGTTTCATTGGTTTTCCTAAGTCATCATATCTTGTCTTATTTATTTTTCCACTGCATTCATTATTGACATGATATTGATGTTTGTTTGTTTTAACAAGTATTATTCATAATAAATTTAATTAACAATTTGGATTTAAAACTTGTTAATTATATCAACCGGTGTCTAAATTTCTCAACAAGTGGTATCAGAGCGGGTTCACTCTGATTTGATTAATTTCCTGAGTGTGATCCTTGACCCCCGTTGTCATGGAAACTTTTGATTGCTTTGATTTGTATGATCTTGTGTTGAATGATGATGATAATATTCAAGATGCCTATTGCAAGCCTTATAATTTTTGTATGAAATCTCTTGAATATTCTACAAAATTAAAAGCTAAATTTAAAAAGGTAAAACTTGAAAAAGATGATTTGATTGCAAAATTGGATGAAGCCAATAATTTGAATGAGAATTTTAAAAATAAAATTTCATCTCAGGTGGACAAAATTAAAAGTTTGGAAGAGCAACTAGTTGAATCTAAAATTGAAGTTGAAAAATTAACTAGTGCCAAACTTGTTGTTGAGCCTAACTCAAAAGAAAAAGATTTTTATATTCCTCCATTTAAAAGGAATAATCAAGAATTGAAGGCTAATATTGCTAGGATAGACAAAGGTAAACAATTTGATGTTAACGCTGAAGTTTCTAAACCTATGTCTAAAACTCCTCCTACGTTGAATGATAAATCTGAATTTGTCCCTATTTGTCATCATTATCATATTGTTGGTCATATTAGGCCAAATTGTCCTAAGTTGAGATCTCTGTCTACCTCTAAGGTTAGACCTCCTTCAAGGAAGCCGAGTAGTTCTAAAACTGCTTATGTTTGTCACCATTGTGGTGTTTCTGGACACATTCGTCCTAATTGTTTTAGGTTGTATCCTCATAAGCAATTGTCCAAACGGTCACAGGTTTCCTCTCAAGGACCTACACCTTTATTTGGAGAGTTATTAAAAGTTTTGAGCTTTTTAACTCAATTTTAGGAGAATTCTAATTCTTCTATGTCCTTTAGTAGACATACTAGGACACGTGCCTTTTCATATTCACGAGCAAAGACTCGTGCTGTGTGGGTGAGAAAGGAGGCTAAGACTTAATTGTCTTTTCTGTTTGTCCTCTACTTTAATTCTTTCTATCTAAAGTATGACTCTCTTTGCTTGATTTCTTATTTGTTTTTGGAATCATGTTTTCATGCATCTGCACATTTCTATCATGCCTTCATGCATATGCATCTTTCTTTCTGCTTTTATATTGTTTGTCTGTTTTTGTTTGGTTATTTAGTTTTTATTTTGTTTGTTTTTCAAAATAAAAAGGAAAAATCAGAAAAATACAAAAATAGTGTGTGTTTTGTGTACATTGGTACTTGTGTACCTTGGATGGCCATTGAAACAAAGTTTTCTAAACTTTGTATCTCTTGTAACTTAGATGAGCATTTCTATGCACAACTAAGCAAGTGAGCTTTGTGGCTCTTGTTTGTGATGAGTAAGATTAAGTTATTTCTTGTACTTAACACTCGTATCACTCTTTCTGACGGGAAGGACTAGAAAATCCTGAGAGAAAGGCATAAATAACCATCTCACCACTGTTGCCCGCCAATCATAATATGTCACATGTATGCTTTGGCATAGTAAAAGTGCAGTGTCAATGACATTTGTGTGCTTCGGCATAGCAAAATTGGAATGTCAGATGCTTACCATTATTGGGTATTTCTTCTCTATCTCTAATATGCCCATGCATGATATGCTCAAAAAGAAAAATACGCAAAGAAAATAAAAAGAAAAAAGATCAAAATGCTTTTAAATATGATTGCAAGCGTGTATTCTAGGAGATGTGGGAGTTATAGGATGTACCTCGAAGGTGATAGTCCCCATCAAACAGTTATGATTGTGTGTGAGTTAGAGTGATTTTCTCATATCTCAAATCGTCATAACATGTATAAATTTATGCAATCTTGTGATGTTTTTTACACACAACACGCAATATTCTTTACTACTCTTGATACATGTGCAAGTACAATGTGATTTGACCATCACAAAGGTTTACATGTGTTAATGTATGCTCACTAAACTGTCTTGGCTTGTTTTTGAAATATGAAATTGGTTAGACTTGTTTAGTGTGTGTGTGTGTTTTGGGATCTATGTGCTTCACATTTTTCTTGTTAAGAGATTTATTTTTCACATGTTTTGCATCTTTCTATTATCTTGTCATCCACAGCATCTTGTTTTATTACATTCATGCATTTATATGGATTTCTTTGTACCTTCTTGATCATCTTTGATCATCTTTATGTTTCTCGGGTGAAGGTTTATAGCTTCTTGTACCCTTTGTCAATCATGACAAAAAGGGGGAGAAATTGTGATGTGATTTCTTTTTTTAAGATTCTACATGTTAGGGGGAGAAATACATGCCTCTGTAAGGGGGAGATGTGTTTCATCTTGTTAGGGGAGTGTTTACTTCCTTATTCTTGTACCTTAGGTCTTGTGACCATTATTGACATACATTGTACTTATTTTCTTTATATGATGATGTATGTTTTCTTTACCTACCTCTACATGTGTTGTTTCTTTTCTCTCTTTATACACATGTTTCTTTAATTGTATGCAATCTATTATTTCTGTTTCACACAAAGATGCCTTGATGAGTTTTATTTAAAGTGTTTCAGAAATACAGGTTGTCAAAGTCTACTTGCCATAAACTCTCTTCTTGCAAAGTTTTTCAAGAGTTTGTGTTAGGATAGATTTTATTGTATTCAACAAGTGAATATGAGTTGAGTGATTTATGACTTCTCTCATATGTTCATTTGTTTGTTGTGATTTTGTTACGGATTGCCAAAGGGGGAGATTGTTAGGACATATGTGTTTCAGTTGTTAAGAACATATGTCATTCTTTTATGCAATTGGCTAATCCTTTGACAAAACGCACTTTACTTGTATTTGGGTAAATTTAGGATGTGTTTAATACTTCAAGAAACATGTTGTTCAAGTTTAGTATTGAAGCTATGAGGATTGGACTAAGAAACAAGTGAAGAAAAGTTGTTCATTAAAGCTGGACCGATAGCTCGACACATGCGGACAGATAGCTCGACAGCTGCTCGACACCTCTTGACAGCTAGGCTATCTATCAAGTTCTTCAGTTGATTGTTATCGCAATCTCAACACCTCTCAATAGCTTGTGGATCGATCGAGAAAGCTCTTGTCTCCTCGACAGCTCCTCGATAGCTTCTCGATAGCTGTATCTGTCGAAGTTTAAAGCTCGACACCTCCTTGACACCTCCCGATCGATCGAGGTTACGGGAATTCAGATTTTCAGATCTGATTTTTGGTCCATGCAGACATGTATGTGTATGATTTCTTTTCTTACAACCCTAGACCTATATAAAGCTTATTTTAGAGGCCGTCACATAAGAGAATACAAGGAGAACATATGCAAAAGGTGACTGATGCCTTATTCTCTCTGAAAAGAAACTACTACATCTTTGCGCCTTAGGGTTTTGTAACCAAATGCTTCTTGATCTTCATTGTTAATGAAGTGAATAACTTTGTAGCCAACATCTTCTTCAAGTTGGTGATTAAGTCGCGTACTGGGATCCCCGCAATTGGTTAGTCACGTACTGGGATTCGTGCATCAAAGGGTGGCGTTCATATATTGAAGAGTTCAAAGGTTCTGAAACGGTAGAAGGTTTCTGCTGTGAGTTCATTTAAGAGGATTGTAGAGTCTAGGGACAAAGGTTTTGTACTAGATCTGAAACTTCTCTTTACTATAGTGAATTGCTTTTCGGGAAGGTTTCCCTCCCAGGTTTTTTACTGTGAAACTAGTTTGTTTCATTGGTTTTCCTAGGTCATCATATCTTGTTTTATTTATTTTTCCGCTGCATTCATTATTGACATGATATTGATGTTTGTTTATTTTAACAAGTATTATTCATAATAAATCTAATTAATAATTTGGATTTAAAACTTGTTAATTATATCAACCGGAGTCTAAATTTCCCAACAATTTTGGCCACCAAAATAAACGTGGGTGCACGAGCTTAGCTTGGCCGACTTGTCCCATAGATATCATAGAAAATATACAAGTCTTGAGGGTTTTTTTTTAATTGAATATTATAATTGTATTCCATGCATATCTACAAATATATATATAGGGAGGAATTTTCGGGGGTAGGCTTAGAAATATATTATGCACTGACCAGAAATAATGTCAATAATTTGTATATCTACAAAGCTGGGGAATTTGGTTTCAATTAATGAATACGATTACAATTAGTATTATTATTACTACTTGTCAAATGTCCAACTATAGATACATTATGGAGACCTCTCTCTTAAAAAAGATAAATTATAAAGACGTGGGAGCTCGGAGTTATGTGTTTTCAACATTTGCATGTCCACGTGTTGATCCTTCTACGATCTGTCTCAACCTTCAACAGTAATTTCTTTTATTTGCATCAACATGGAGTTCCCTTTCACTAAGGGGCTTGCTGCTTTGTATTTCTTGGAAAGTCAAATCGAACACTCAATGGACCATGATTCATATATCAGGGCAAAAATTATGTCAACTTTAATTAAAATATTGGAAACAAGATTTAGGGTTAAGTGCCAAAAATAGCGGTGGTCAAATATTAAACATTGAGAATATCTACTTCCTATTTCTATATAGAAATATGCACCAACTTATTTCACGGGAGCAAGCACTCAATTATACAGGTGGAAGCTAGAGTTATTAAGAACCTCCATATGCCTTTCGGTAGAGGCTGAGGCCAAGGCTTTTTGGAGGAAGAAGTTAGCTTTGCTTGGGATGTATGTATTATTGATGCCGTGTTCGAATGTGACTTAAAAATTGTAGCTGCTGCGGTTTTGAGTTTTCACACTCCACCGGTGGCTATTGATAATGTTATAGTGGGGATCTGGCAAAGACTGCAAGATTTTAGATCGGCTCAAGTATATCATGTGCAGCAACTCAGCGTATATCTTGGCATAATTCACCAAGGGTATTGATAGTTATGTAACTTGGATAGAGAATAATCTTTATATGATTGAGTCTATTTTGGCAAAAGATGCATGTATTGCTTTTATCTTTTTCATAATAAAAGTTGCTATCTCCTTATAAAAAATAAAAATAATAATAAAGAGTAAAGACCAACATGATATTTAGTATGTCAATGAAGAAAAGTAAATGAGTAGATTGTTAAGGAAAGGAAAATGGTGGAGTTACTGTCAATTTTATTATAAAAGGTTACAACCTTGTATTAGGATGCATTTTATGGTCTAGAAGATTAACCATGAAATGGAATTTCTCCATTGTTTTATTTGAAATGGAGAGGATGATTTTTCTACAAATTGACCAAATAGTAAATGTGATTAGCATTAAAATCTTTTATGTGTTTAAAATTCATGGAATTCGTTTATGCTGTATATACAGTACAATTTATAATATCTCTTAGCTTAAAGAAAACTACAAAACTTACTATTATTAGATAGTATTCAAATTCTCTAAAATAATAATAAAAGTGACTGCCTACCACTTTATGCGATTGTCAATTTAATTCTTGCATCTTCAATTTGTTGGACTTTATGCTTTTCACAAAAAAAAAAAAAAAAAAAGCCTTCTACTAAAATTTATTGTTAAATATTACCAAGATTTAGCTAAATCACTAAAATCAATGGCAAAGTCAGAAAAATTTTTTTTTTCCAGAAAGATCATGCTAAATATAAGAAAATTCTTAAGTAAAAAAATAATGATTAAAAAAATGCTTTTCATAAATTAACTTTAACACAAATAAGTTGTGCTCTCTACATTCTTGTATTGTACTAAAATAGGTTTTAAATTACTTTACAGAAATACAACTGTAGGTATATCTTAAAACATAAACAACAAAAGTAGAAACTATACACATCTTTATTAGTAAAGTAGTTTTTCGTTTTGTTTGTTTTGGCGATAATATTTTCTAGAAAATGAGTCATTTAAAAAAAAAAATTTCTATAAAACTATCTCAAATTTTTTTATGTTTTGTAGTAATAGCAACCTTAAATGAGTTGAAAAATAATTTTTTAATTTTCCTTTTTAAGCTTACTGTGTGATAGAGTTGTCTTCCAAAAAAAAAAAAAAAAAAAGTGGAAAAAAATATCTAAAAATAAGTCATTTTTTCTTTATTTATTAAAAATAGTTTTCCGTTAACTAACTTTTTTTGATACTACCAAACAATAGAAATATGGAAAAACTATTTTTACATAAGGTTTTCCATTAAAACAAATAAAGCTGTAGTAGCATTCATAAGTTAGAGAAAGAGATACCATGGCCTCCCCTATCTCTACCGGTGGCTAAAATAGAGCATTTTCACAAAAATATTGTTCATATTAGAAATATAAGAAATAGATTGGCAATCATATGAAGATCCAAGAGGTTTTTTTTTTTTTTTTTGGGGGGGGGGGGGGGGGGTCCAAACTTTTGAATATGAAGATTTAGATACTAAATACAAGATCCTAGTAAACGAATCTTCAAGAAAATAAAGACATCCTACTAAAAGTCTTGTGGTTACACTATTCATACGCCTTAATTTGGAGAAACTGAATTCAGATCTCTCTTTCATTTGTTGCAAGAAAACAAAAATCGAGTAAACAAATCCTAAAAAAGTGAACGATGAAAAGTGTGATTATAGTTTGAAACGGTCAGCCCCCAAACGTGATTAGGGGAAGAAATTAATCACACACCAAGGTTGAGCACTGGAGCCCGGCAGCTATCTAGTTCCAAAAATATGATTAGTACGGCCCACTAAATGGCCCCTAGACCACTTGGTGCATGCATACGGATTAGGCAACTAGGTTAGTTTAATGGTTAAAACTCTTATTTTAAAATTGTCTCCACAGTGCACTACACGCACTACACGCTAAATTTAACGGGTCATAAGTCAAATTCTTATCATAATTGATATGGAGACTAACTATAATCATGCTCAGGTAAGGAAACCACATGGGTCGTCTCCCTCTACTTTTTTTTTAAACAAAATATATATATATATTTATATATATGGGGACCTGCTCATATATGCTATTGCAAAAACAAATTTTTTGTTACATTTTTATGTTCCACCAATTACAATTTATCATGTATTTATTTGATTTTATTTATAAAATAACTAAAATTAAAAATTAAAAATTAAAAACAATCAAACACTGGATTAAAAAAAAAAAAAAAAAAAAAACCAAACACGACATACTTTGATTGGTAAAGTATATAATAAAATACAAAAAATGGAACAGGATGATTTGTGTTTGTCTGTTGCTTGCCAACTTTTGTAGAAAACATACATAGAAGTAGACAATGAGTTACTATTTGTGTGAAACTCATTTGTAGTCCAACTTGATGTCTAAAAATATGTCAATAGGAGTATAAAATTCTTCATTTGGCTTGTAGAGGTTGTGATGTAGCACGTACCAAAATAATACTGATTTAATATCATAAATGCAATCTTGGTTTCATCATTTACAATAGTGGAGGGTGAGGCATGGCTTCATCGTCGATCATAGCATGAAAACAACCTTTGAGTCTGCGAATTTTTCAAACTTATTGCTAACCCGCCTCCCAAATTGAAATGACTGTACTATAATGATTGAATATATGATTAACATGAATTATCTTATAAAACTAAAAATAATTACATGAATTAATTCAGAAACAACCTTACAACTTACACCAAATCAAGAATATCGAATGAACAAATAGCTCTTTACAGAAATTAATGAAAAGAATCATTACCAACGGCAATAGCCTTCAAATATTGGTGATGGTTCGCCTTTATTAGTCACACACATTAACAAATTCATCTATAGCTATAAGTATAATGAAACACATTAATATTCTAGTATAGCTAGCTTGCTGCACAACTAGTTTATCCTGATTGGTTTGAAGTTGGTTTCTCATCTTTAACTTTAAGCATAACTGCACATCCCATATACGCATACATTCCCTTTCTTGCACTTGTTGCCACAACTTCCACAATGCTTTTTGTTGGACCTGGGGTTTACACACTCGCCTTTGCAACAAATCTCTGAGTACTTACATTTCTTCCCACACTTCCCACAATTGAGCCTGTCTGTTAACACATTCACACATTTCTTCTTACAACAATCTCGCCCCGGGCTGCCTTTGGCATGACAAACTCTAGGGTACTTGTCACATGTCATGACAACTCGGGCATTTTTCTGAGCTAGAAACCGGCTAGTCCCTCGGAGAGAAATTGCTTCTTGAGTTTCATCATCCTCGTTAAGGAATTGTTCATTGTTAGATGTTGTAGCGGAAAGAGTAATGAACAAAGCCATGAGATTGACCAGGACAAAGAATAGCATTAGGGACTTCATGTTTTTGGGTGTGTGTTTGTGTAAGAAAGAGAGATAGAGAGATTATATGGATGGAAGTGGGAATGAACTAAATGAAGAATAAAGGGTAAAAGGTTTGAATGCTTAGGATGGAAAGAATGGAGGGAGGAATAGAGGTATTTATAGAGAAGATTGGAGACTAAAAGATAACGTGTTTGGTTGAAAAAGAATTAAATTGCATATATTCTAATGCTCCTTGGTCCTTACTATTAGTGGAGTGGTCTAATTCAACGGCCTATCAGAGTCAAGTATACGAAGGTTAGGCTCCCAAAGAAATATTAAACTCCAAATTCGGCTGAAAATGGAGAGAGAATATTTCAGAAGATACAGCTCGGAATTTTTGGTAATGAGAATATTGAACTTTTAGGCTTTTATCATAAAACTATTTGGAAAAGCAGGGTGGACCATATTATTTTTTTATTTTTTTTGTTATTAGTATTTTTTAATAGATTTGATAGAAATTTAACTTATAGTGCCTACACTAACTTAGAACCCATTATATTATTGATACCATATATTTGAACATATAATGTCTACTTCATAATAATTGCTTTTTATTATAATGTTAAAATATCAATTAGTTTTAGTATAGCAAGGATTCGGCCTTGGTTTTTATTCGATCCTAAGGGACTTTATTGATTGAACTATTTTATTATTATTATATTATGAAGTGTAAATGATAGAAGTATCCTTGATCCTTTATAGGCTTGCAATCTAAATGCCCTTCAACAAGGTGTTTTTTTTTTTTTTTTTTGGGTGAGAGAGGAAATAATTAATACATTTAGATTTATAATATTTAAATAGATTATTATAGACTAGATCCAGTTCAAATAAAAAATATTGAAAGAATCACTTTCCATAGAAATGAAGAAACAAAAAAGCCTTATTCACTGCTGCTTAGAAGCAAAACAATCAAATGAATATCCATCATACGCTCCATTATATATACTACAAATATTTTATTCCAAATTACATTCACAATATCTGACTCCATTTTTCTTTTCTTTCTCCTTACAATTTCCCTTTGTATTTTTATTTTTTAAATTATATATAGTGAAAGGAGTACTTCCTCCTAAGAGATGGCTATTTTAAATCAATGTGATTAAGAATTTTTATGTTTTGGGACTCTTTTGAGCTTTGTGTGCGTGCAAAGATCGTTACAAATTTACTTTTTGATTTTGAGACAAAATTGTTTCGGAATGATTACAAATTATACGAAAATAGAAAGTATAAAATAAGGCAGAACTTTATTTAAGGCCAAACTTAAAAAAAAAAAAAAAAAAATCAAATTATACCGACAGTGACTTCTGTATACTTTCTCCAAACTACATCCGGACCACACACGTAAATTTAGTTGAATACCTCAAGTTCTTTCCGTAAGTGATGAAAATAATCAACAACAACAAAAAAAAGAAGGCTAAAGATGGTACTTATGTTATGTGTCTATATATATATATATATATATATGTGATGTATTATATGATTTTTTTGTAAGGAATTAGTAGATGATTATAATAAAAGAGAAAAAAAAAAAAAAAAAAAGGAAGAGAGTTTTCAGTCATGAACAACGATAAAAAATTATTTGATTCACTAGTAGGATTACCCTGCATATATGGCAATATTTTATCAATTGAGAAGACTGGGGAGGACCGTTTTTAAATAATTGTTCTTCTGATAAACATAATAAATTTTTTTTTTTTTTGGATAAGAAGTGATACTTGTTATCACCGTTGCACATGTAGCGGCAATCACACAAATGCGAGTCCCATCCCATCCTTTTTCCATGGATGAGTTTTGGACGAAAAGTCCAAGATGGCAGTTTAGGATGCAGTCAAACGTCTGACCCATTGGTTTAGTTGTTAAATTCAACTCTAGGTTGGGCTTGTCATACTCACTATTCTATTCACATGCATGGTTGCTAAAATGATGCTTTCCTGCTATTTTTTATTTTATTTTATTTTATTTTTGGTGCTAAAATGATGCTTTCCTGCTGTTGCCTTTGCGGTTTGGGCCTCTTATCATTTAGTAGGTTATTTTTTTATTAATGTTAACAGTTTTTCCTTTAATCAGTCAGTTCAAATTTTCAATGTAAAAATGTAAATAGAAAATACTTTTTTGGGGGGTAGGGGTGGCGGAGGTTTAAAAAAAGGAAGCAAAATAAAAGTTTTGCATGTTGTATTGGGGAGAGAGAGAGAGAGAGAGTTTTACATTAAAAAAATTACACAATTTATGAGAATATTACTCAACGTTACATAATTTTTCTTTTTTTGATGGAAGTACTGTGCCCAAATAATCGAAAGTATATCAATCAACTAATAGATAGCACTATACTCTCACATACTAAAATCATGTTTAATTTTGTGTTACAATATAAACCAATTACCCACATATATACATATTTATAATGTGTAATGTGGTTTAGCATAGATGGAAATTACAATTGCAAGCATTAAGCATGCTCAAATATTATAAGATAGAGAGGTAATTCTATAACTTATTACCTCAAAAAAAAAAAAAAAAGCCAATAATTAAATAGTATCACACCAATTACACCAAAAACAAGATAAGTAATATATTTCACACCAATAGATATGTATGTTGGCAAAAGCGTATGAAAGAGTGATCATCTTGCCTTTATTTGTTACCTAGAATCATACTTCCTCCTTTGGTCCTTTGGTCCTGTGTATGTATTACTATCACATTTTATCCCTAGCCATTTATAAATATGAAGCATAACATCTTTGCTAGTTGTTACTACAAGAAAGCACTAGTACAACTCTTTAATTAGCATAGCTGCATAGCCCATACTCACATGAACTTCCCTTGCTGCACTTCTTGTTGCACTGGCCACAGTGTCTCTCATCACTGGATGGGTTCACACATTTCCCTTGGCAACACATTTCAGAGTAGTTGCACTTTTTTCCACACTTCCCATTGTTAAGTTTGTTTTTCATCAGATTAACACATTGTTTGTTGCAGCAATTAGGCCCCAGGCTGTTCTTATCGCGACAGAGTTTAGGGTACACTTCACAAATTCTCACAGCTTTGACCTGTTGGGCAAGAAATCAACCCCTTCTTGGGTTCCTCGCCTTATGGTAACACATGTTCATTAGCGTTATCATTCTTTATGTTGACATGTGATTCATCATCAACAGTTGAAAGAGATAAGGCTATACACATAGTTAAAACCAGCAAGGCGAGCATGATTTTTGATGAGTTCATTGCCATTGTGCGTGTATGTGTATGCGTGTGCAGAGAAAGGAAGTAAGAGAGGGTTAATTATATGAGTAGTTTGAAGATGTGAAAGAATATGGGATGTTAAAGCCTCAAAGGTACTTATAGAGGGGTATATGATGATATGTAAGTTGTCTTGGAGTAGTAGTACTCTATCAACAGCATATGAAATTCAAGTAAATGGGAGTTAAGTTTCCAATTAAATTCATATTTTCCAATGTAAGAAAGACATTTGGGAAAAGAAGAGAACCAAAAATTGGTACATGTCTAGTGTGTTGACTAGTGCATTGTAGTAGGCGTTTAGGAAATTTCCCTTGATCGCATAGTTAGGGGATATATACTAGGTCCTTGTAATTAGGTCCCTCTCCCTTTCTCAGCGAGTAAAGCAACTTTTTTTTTTCTTCTGAATTTTATATGATTAATATTAAAGATATTATAAATTTTATTATCTAACTCTAATCACAAGATAAAAAATAATTAGAAAATTTATTTATTATGTTGTTGATGTGAGATTAATCATCATTCTCATTTCAATAGTAGACATTTTATTAAAAAAAAAGTCCATAACTATAGCAAATTTCATTAATAGTTTGAACCCTTTTAAAAAAAAAAAAAATCTATTTATTAATAAGTTGATAGTTACAATGAGATGTGCTAATTAGTTGAACTACACGGCTCTAGGCTTCATAGTTTACACCTTAAGCCTCCATTTATTGCGTGGAGAGAAATATATTACAAACAATGAAGAATTATCCCATATCAACCTTATAAATTATAGGAGAAATTTCATATAAATAGATTTGCATGGGATTATGTTATTGAAAATGATTAGGTACTCTTGGAGTAAGGAGAAATGGTATTTCAGAAGTACTTAAGAATTACACTTGAAAGCTCGGATTTGTGTGAATACACAAGAGCTTGTTCAGACCTCCAAATAAAAATTACGGCTAGATTGCTTTTACTCTAACTTAAGCTAAGTGCAGAATAAGAGTAAATGAGCGCAAACAACTGATAACACTACCCTAAGCCATATTCATCCATTATCAACAATAAAAGGAAAGCTTAAAGAGTAGGGAAGAGAGATGCAAACATAAGACATCGAGATGTGTTATCGAAGAGGAAATCGAAGAACTTGGCGAAAAACCTTTCCGCGACTTTCCAAGTCGAAATCGATCCACTAGAGAATAAAGTTGGAGTACATGAATAACAAAAAACCCTCCAAGCCTAGTCTACCCCATGTACTTGAGCCCTCCAAGCTCCTGCTACCAACTGGCTTCTCGAAACCTTGTCTTCTCTAGCTTTCCAGATCCCGCAATTCAGCCTGATTGCATCCGCCAATGAATGACTCCTTCCAATGCTTCGCAACAGCACCCAAAATCTCACTTTACACTCAGAATGGATGTGGTAAGTGTTTGGGCTATCAACCTCTCAAGGATTTAGAGATGGAGAGGTAGGAGTTGAGGAAAACCACAAGGAAATGTGTAAATGATTGTGGGTATAACAATCTCTAACTCTCAAGTGTATTTTCTAGGGTTTTCTCTCTAAAAAGCACTCCTTACAATTTGTGGGTAATGTTGGTGTGCTGTCGCAGGCAACCAAAAATAAAACCTATACTCCTAAAAATATATGTAGTGGTGTGAGTAAGGATCGTTCCCACAGAGAGTATCTAGCCTAGTTTTATGCTACGTGAACAAGGATGGGGGGGGGGGTGGGAGGGGGTTTGAGTATAACGAAAACAATTTTAAGAAAAACAACTAAGGAACAATTCAAATTAAAATATCAAAATCAATCAAAAGAACAAACCTTGGTCTAAGTTAACATCCACCATCGGAATTTTACAAGTGATCATCGATGCAAGTATATATCAATTCACACTTTGAATATTCATCGTTGGAACTGTTTTCCTATTTCTCCTTAGTCGCAGTTAATTATAAAACAAGCGATCTAATAAACCTTAACTACTAAACAACCCAAGACAAGCGCTAAAGGTTTAATCTAGTAGTAGCCTTAAGAATTAGAGAGATCGATGAAACTAAACAACACAAGCACAAGCAGTTGTATTTAATTTAGTCGAGCGTTCTTCCTAAGATCTAATAATTTCTAACGCAGCAAATCATTAAATCTTGGTTGCTTCACAAATTAGAGATATCAAATAATTACGGATTTGATATCTAATCTAGCAGTAGATTGCAACGAATAATAAACTAGCAGTCCTCCTAGTAATTAAATGAGACAATCATGAAAATAGGTACAGAAGAACATCCGATACTCAAAGCATAAAATTGAACAGTAAAAGCAAATTAGATCTCACAATTTTATTGATTCCGAGGCTTCCGTTTCCTTTGACCAAGTATAAAAGTGTAGCCAAGCCGGGCCATGATGAAAACTCGAAGGAGAAAATTAGAGAAGAGGGGAGAGAGAGGCGTCTGTGTCAATTCCCCCTTTTCCAAGCCTACAAGATCTCCTAAAAATATTCTAAATATTATCCTAAAATAACAACATCCAAATCTGATTAATTAAAGAAAAAAAAAAATAAATAAAATAGAGTCCTAATATAACTAGGAAAGTGGTGTTTTTAGCTGGAAATTTCGTGCACCAGATCTGGAAACTTCTGAAAATAAACTGCATCAGATCCGCGTATTAGAATTGCAGGCTAAGGAATGTTCCAGAACATTAGTAGTGCAGGTGCAGCAACTTCAAGCCCGATTTCGACCTTGATGCAGCGAGTATCTCTCAAAACTCAAAACATTAAAGTTGTAGAGCGTTTTCTTGGCGTTCCATAGAAACTTGAATCATCTCAATCGGAGCTCAGATGAGAGAGTTATGCCCAGATTACGAAGCAATGTCAAAACTGTCCAGAATCACCCAATTATAGCTTCGTTTTGCACTTAACGCCTCCATTTGCATCCTAAATCAAAATATGAGAATAATGAGTACATTTAGGCAGCAAATGAGTATAGAAAACTAAACATTAATGGAGAAAAATATGACATTTTGCATTCTCATCATGAGGGTATATATAGTGTGGGTATAGACTTGATAAAGCAAAACACAATTTTTTCCCAAACAGAATGTTTCGCGAGTACTTTGCGGGTTGGCCTTATCCGCGAGACACTCACAAAAACCTCCAGGCTGGCATGACTCTTCATCTTCCAGTCAAGTGCTCTACACGTGACTCTTTCGCGGGTAAGCTTCTCGCGAGACACTCACGAAATCTACTTGTTCATCCTTTGAAGCTTGAGTCTTCACACTCTCTCACACTCATTCCTTACAATTAGAAACTCACATAAATACAGGGAAATATGATTGAAGAAATTTACAATCAAATTTGGTACGGAATTAAAGCCAGTATAAAATAGTTGTTAATTACAACTTTACAATCTTTCCCTTTGGCTATTCCATGACAAAACCCCCAAACAGACTCTAGACTTAAACGTGAGTTTGGGAACATAGGCAAAACTCACTCACACCTAATTCTAGAAGCCGTGAAACACTTGCACCGTATACACCTGTATCCTGAAACACTTGCACATACAACAAACTTTCATTAAGCTCATGACAAGTAGAATACAAGGTACGTATAGGAACAAGTAAAGTGCAATCAAGATACCAAAAGAGATATAAGCTATGAAGCATAACTTGATCAAACATGAACAGTCATTAAGAAATGACTACAATGAACATTTATCCATTAAATGATCATCCGGACACGCAATGCAATTAAGAGCAATGCTAAAATCAATTGCATGTCCAACAAGCATGATGCATTAAGGAAACTAAAGCTAAGAGCAATAGAAAGCAATAAGCATCAAAACGGCTATAAAAACCAAGATACACAAAAAGTACTAAAGATAATTAAGTTTTAAACTTTCTAAACTAAAGTAATTAAAAGCTTTAAACGAAAGCAATGTAAAAACTATACAAAAGCTATAAAATTTTTGAAGTAAACTAGAAAACCACCATAATAAACCAATGTATACTAAGGTGTGCTAAACTGTGCTCCCCCTTAAGTTTTACTCCCCCTCAAACTACTTCCCCTTTTTTACCGGAATGGCCAAAGATGCTAGAATGCCTCGGACTCTGACTCTGAGTTTTGCTGCTACTGGTCCCTCATCATGTCATCAATTTGAGATGAGAAAGCAGTGATCTGGCCTTCTATGTAGGTGAATTGAGATTAGGAGTGTCGCATGTGGGAGTCTAGCATGCCATACATCTGTTCAACCCTTTTGATTAGATGATCAAGATGATCGGGTGCTCATGCACACGTTTGGGAAGAGGGTTGTGTAGTGTCCTCTGAAACTGAAGTGAAATGCTCAATTTCCTCTTCAGTGTCTCCACCTTCTTCAGCAACATTATCTCTTGGAATTTGAGAGACACCAACTGATGGTCCGAGGACATGAGCTTTGCTTCGGGTCATAGTTTGTGCACTTATTGGATAATTTCTTTGCATCATCGGAAGTCCACTCGGAATCTTCACCCTTGCCCTTGTGATAAGAGACATGACAAGGCCTGGAAATGGTAGAGTCAGCCTTGAATTCCTTTTTGTGATGCATTTGGTGAAGAGGTGGTAGATGTGACTGCAGATGTCGATCTCTTTGTGGGTGAAAAGATCAAATAGGAATATAGACCGTGGTGCTGACAAGTTTGTCAAGTTCCTCACCGGGTAGAGGTTGAAGATCATGATATAGGCCAAAGTTCGCATCTCCAGAGTGAACTAAATGGTGTACAGGGCCTTTTTATTGATTTTTCCACCAAGGACTTCCACAAAGGGTTATAGTTTCTCCCTTCTCTCATTATATTGTAGAGTTCAAGGAACTTGATTTTCGAGTAGGCATTCACCAATTCTTCCTTTAGCCCTTCAACTTCACACTTTGCCTCCTTAAGTTGCACAAGTGTGTACTTATGCTCTTCTTCAATTTTCTTCATCTTCTTTACGACGTTATTTGCAACCTTGGCATATTTGCCACAATCTTCAAGCAACACATCATACACTTCTTGAAGGTTCTTCTCACCTTCGTTGAGACACATATCCTCATCTTCCAAATCTTCAACTTCTTCGCCTTCGGAATGTACACCAAGCTCATCAACCAAGTTGCTCAACTCATCTCTAGAGTTAACCGTGGTAATTGCCATGAAGGCTGAATAGTTTCCCTCATTATCACATTCTCCTTCCGTGTTGGAATTTGAGCTTTCTGAATCACTAAGGGTAGTAGTAAACACTTCCCCTTTTACTCTCAAATAGTTTGGACATTCTTTCTTGAGATGTCCATGCCCGTTACATTCATAGCACACGATTCCTTGAGTTGATGACGAGTCTTTCCCATCCTTTTTTCTTGAACTCCTTCTTGTCATTTTTTGAGGATGAGAATTTTCCTTTACCAAATGACTTCCCACTGTTCTTCATCTTGAGAAACTTTCAGAAGTTCTTTGTAAGAAACGCCACCTCCTTTTCTACATCGTCTTCTTCGGAGGAATCACCCATTCTCTCATTTATATTTTTAAGAGCGAGTGATTTGCTGGACTTGTGAGAGGGGAGTTTGAGCTCATAGGTTTGGAGAGATCCAATAAGTTCTTGAATCTTTATCTCATCCAAATCTTTACTCTCCTCTATGGCTGTAACTTTAACCCGGAAGCTTTTGGGTAAGGATTTCAAGATCTTTCTCTCCACCTTGGCATCTTCTGTCTTCTCCCCAAGATTGAGCTTGGCAATCACTATCTCGTTAAGTCTCCCATAAAAGGAATCAAATGACTCATCGTCGCTCATCTTTACTTCTTCAAACCAAGTAGTGAGCATTTGAAGCTTAGTGTCCTTAACCTTCTTGGTACCTTCTTAGGTTGTCTCAAGAATGGTTCATGCCTCTTTGGCGGTCTTCACATGCGAAATCCTATGAAACTCATCAGTAGAAACACCACAGAAAATAGCATTAATAGCTTTGCTATTGGCGTTTGCCAAAGCAAGAGCAGCCTTATCCCATTCGAATTTGGCGGTAATGGGTCTTACATACCCATTCTCAACAGAATCCCACACCGTCTCATCAATGGCACAAAGAAAAGCACGCATACGTACTTTCCAAAAAGCATAGTTACTCCAATCAAAGAATGGAGGAGCATTAAGGGATTGAGATCTATCCATCTCACTTAGGGTCTAGGATCACACTAGGATAATGAAATCTGGTAAATGTACCCGCTCTAATACCAATTGAAAGCTCGGATTTGTGTAAATACACAAGAGCTCGTTCAGACTCCCAAATAAAAATTACGACTAGATTGTTTTTACTCTAACTTAAGCTAAGTGCAGAATAAGAGTAAATGAGCGCAAACAACCGATAACACCCTAAGCCATATTCATCCATTATCAACAATAATAGGAAAGCTTAAAGAGTAGGGAAGAGAGATGCAAACATAAGATAACACCGAGATGTGTTATTCAAGAGGAAACCGAAGAACTTGGCAAAACACCTCTCCGCGACCCTCCAAGTCGAAATCGATCCACTAGAGAATAAAGTTGGAGTACATGAATAACAAAAGACCCTCTAAGCCTAGTCTACCCTATGTACTTGAGCCCTCCAAGCTCCTACTACCAACTGGCTTTTCGGAACCTTATCTTCTCTAGCTTTCCGGATCCCGCAAGTCAGCCCGATTGCATCCGCCAATGAATGCCTCCTTCCAACGCTTCCCAACAGCACCAAAATCTCACTGTACACTCAGAATGGATGTGGTAAGTGTTTGGGCTATCAACCTCTCAAGGATTTAGAGATGGAGAGGTAGGAGTTGAGGAAAACCACAAAGAAATGTGTAGATGATTGTGGGTATAACAATCTTTAACTCTCAAGTGTATTTTCTAGGGTTTTCTCTCTGAAAAGTATTCCTTACTATTTGTGGGTAATGCGGGTATATATAATGTGGGTAAAGACTTGATAAAGCAAAACACAACTTTTTGCCAAACAGAATGTTTTGCGAGTACTTCGCGGGTTGGCCTTACCCACGAGACACTCGCGAAAACCTCTAGGTTGGCATGACTCTTCATCTTCCAGTCATATGCTCTACACGTGGCTCTTTCGCAGGTAAGCTTCTCGCGAGACACTCGCAAAATCTACTTGTTCATCCTTTGAAACTTGAGTCTTCACACTCTCTCACACTCATCCCTTACAATTTGAAACCCACATAAATACAGGGAAATATGATTGAAGAAATTTACAATCAAATTTGGCACGGAATTAAAGCCAACATAAAATAGTTGTAAATTACAACTTTACAACACTTATATTATATACGGGACAAGTAAGAGTATGGTTGCTATGTATGTACCAAAGGCGTGCATGTATATATAGTGTAGTTTCTTTGTATGTGCTAGAGGCACACATATTTTGTAGGAATGTAAACAAAACAAATCAGTTTTAAAAATTTAGGAATATTCATTTAATTTTATTTCGAACATAAGTTGAGTTCAGATCATTAACAAATTTGATTATATGTTAAAACTTGATTTATTTTCTTATCAAATAAGCTCAACTAGTAAAACTTGTTCATGAACAACTTGTGCTGGGACAGTAACTACAGTTTCAGCTGCTGGGGCCTTTGGAGTTGTAGGTGGAGTATGGTACTTGAAGAAAGTGAGAGCCAAGGCACCAATAACATATGGGGTTCAAAGCAACGAGAACAGGCTTTTCTGAAGACATTCGACGTTTAACCAAATACCTTTCTTTTCATTTCTTAATTTTTTTTTTATTGCTTTTTACACTTTTAACATGTCTGTTTAATTTGATGGCTTCTGTTTCTTTGTCTATATTAAATTATTAAAGAGAGCACATGATTTTGCTTTAATTTTACAGTGATTAGCTACAACTTATGCCTCTTTTTCTTATACATCCTTCATTATATATATTGTTAGGACATATGTGAATTATGTTAGGAACATATGTCATCTAGAATTGGCTAATCCTTTGACAAAACGCACTTTACTTGTAATTGAGTAGATCTAGGATGTGTTTAATACTTCAAGGAACAAGAGTCCAAGTCCAAGTGTTAAAGCCATGCAAATCTGTCAAAGAAACAAGTGAAGAAGTGCTGGATTTTAAAACTCGACAAATAGCATCTATCAAGGTTTAAAAGGGATCTTCAGCTCGATGCTCGACAGTTGCTCGATAGATAACCTATCTATCGAGATTTACGAAAATCATTTTTTCAGATCTGATTTCACACAAATCCGTATATATTTTTTTAGGCTTTCTTTTCTCAGAACTCTAAACATATATAAGGGTTATTTTAAGGGCCGTCACAGTTGATGCAAGTGAGTGCAACTTGATGCAAAGGTTTTTCACAAGCATATTGTGACCGAAGATATATGCCCTAGTTCATCTTTCCTTAAAAGAAACTGCTGTGTTTGTACGTCGTAGGGTTTTGTAACCAAGGAGCTTCGTGATCTTCATCATGTTGATGAACTGAAGAACTTTGCAGCCAACATCCTTCTCAAGTTGGTAGTTAGTCACGTACTTGGATCCGTGCATCGATTAGTTAGTCACGTACTAGAGTCGTGCATTGAAAAGAGAGATTGCCACTACAGAACAAGTCCAATTGTGTATTGGGGTAAGGGTTCAACTGTAGGTTGGTATAAGGAACTGAGATTCCTTTACTTGTAACCGCTTGTTTTGATAATAGTGGATTCTCGGGAGTGGTGACCTTAAATTCACTCGGTGGGGTTTTGTCTCGGTGGTTTTCCTCATTCGTAAACAAATCACCGTGTCAACTTTATTTTCCGCTGTATATTAACTTAGTTGGTGATTTGTTTGTGCTATCACGCGTATTGCATGCTAATTGAATTAATTAATTAACTTGGCTAATTCATCACAAGGGGTCAATACTCTTTCAGAGAGATTCCATGTCAAGATCACTGCCGTTGAAGAATCAAAGGACATTGATCAAATTCCTTTGACAGAGCTAGTTGGCAATCCGCAGGCCTATGAGTTGGGTTTGACAAGGATTGAGAAATCGAGTAAGGGAAAAAGCATGGCACTGAAGGCCAAGAGCAGTGACACTGATGAGTCTTTAGACGATGAAGATTCTAAAATGAAATCCTACATTATAAGGCAATTCAAAAAGTTTATGAAGTATGTCAATGCTAAAGGATTTGACGAAGACTACAAGCAGTCCAGTTCGTTTCAGTTCAAGAGTCAAGACAAAAGGAAGAAGGATGCTAGGGATGGCGGTCAGTACACTGTTCCCTCTGGACCAAAGTGTTTTGGGTGTCAAGGCTTCAGACACATGAAACAAGAGTGCCTAACTTATCTCAAGACCATTGGGAAAAGCAAGGCCCTTGTTGCTAACTTGAGTGACACCGAGCCTAAGGATGACTCAGATAATGAGGATGATGGAATCTTGAATGCCTTCACTGCTACAGTTGATCCTACTGATTGGGGTTCAGAAACTTTAGATGATGAAGAGGACTCGGTGGATTCTAAGTTCAAAAAAATGGACAATCAAGATGATATCCATACAGCCTATGAAAAATTGTACAAGGTTTCTGAGAAGCATGAGAAACTATATAAGCTGGCCACCAAGAAACTGAGTGATGTGGAAATTGATCGAGAAGAGATTTCCACGAAATTTGATGAAGCCAATCAGACCATTGGAGCACTGATATTTGTGAATAATTTCTTCGCTGAGAGACCAAGAAGCTTGAAGCGGAGCTGTTTCAAGTTAGAGCTCAGTTGGACAGAACTTCAAGTGCAAAGCTTGACGAGATGCTTAGTTTTTAGAAATCTGGTTCTGATCGAACCAGTTTAGGGTATGATTTCTCTTCTCCTAGTATTGCTTTTTCTAATACTACTGTTTTTTGTTTCACCTGCTAACAATGTTGAATCTGAGAACAATAATGTGAAAACTGTTTTAGCTAGTGAGAACATAGACAAGGGTAAATCTATCTTAGGAGCACCCCCTAAGCTTGATAAGAAAGAGACTAAAAACCCTAGGACTAAGAAGGGCAATACTTAAAAGTCTAAACAGAAGAAGCAGCATCTCTGCCATCACTATGGAGCAACTGGACATACTCGACCTAATTGCTATAAGTGGTTAGTCACTCAACAGAGCAACAATATGATCTTATCAGGAAACTAGAATCAGTTTCCATCCTCTTTTGCTTCTCTTGGAGATCTACTCAAAGCCCTCATGTTCCTTTTGAACTTGAACGGTTTCAATTCTTCCCTTTCACCGCCGGATCAAGGGTTCGTCAAACGGAAAGGTTCTTCCAAGGTGTGGAAGGAAAAAGTATCTAAGTGATTTAGTCACTTTTTCTCTCTCTCCCTTTCTTGTTTTTGAGTATGCATTACTTGTGTGTTTTGTTTTCTTGTTTTGAGTCAGTCTAGTTTTATGCTTTGCTTTGTTTAACATGTTTTTGTTTGTTTGTTTTCAGTTTTAATTTATTTATTTTTCATAAAAATAAAAATAAAAATTGAAAAATCAGAAAAATACAAAAACTGTGTGTGTTTTGTGTACATTGGTACTTGTGTACCTTGGTTGGCCATTGAAACAATGTTTTCTAAACTTTGTATTTTTTGTAGCTTAGATGAACATTTCTATGCACAACTAAGCAAGTGAGATTTGTGGCTCGTGTTTGTGATGAGTAAGATTAAGTAATTTCTTGTACTTAACACTCGTATCACTCTTTTTGATGGGAATGACTAAAAAATCCTAAGAGAAAGGCATAAATAACCATCTCATCACTGTTGCCCGCCAATCATGTGATGAAATCTGTATGCTTCGGCATAGCAAAAGTGCAATGTCAAGAGCTTAACATCATTGGGTATTTCTTTTCTCTCTCTTATATGCCTATGCATGATATGCTTAACAAAAGAAAATATGCAAAGAAAAATAAAAGCAAAAAGAATCAAAATGTTTTATATATTATTGCAAGCGTGTATTCTAGGAGATGTGGGAGTTATAGGATGTACCTCGAAGTTGATAGTGCCCATCAAGTAGTTATGATTGTGTGTGAGTTAAAGTGATTTTCTCATATCTCAAATCGTCATAACATGTTGATACTTATGCAATCTTGCGATGTTTTTTTTCACACACAACACGCAATATTCTTTGCTATTTTTGATACATGTACAGGTACAATGTGATTTGGCTATCACAAGGATTACATGTGTTAATGTATGCTCACTAAACTGTCTTGACTTATTTTTGAAATATAAAATTAGTTAGACTTGTTTAGTGTGTGTGTGTGTGTGTGTGTTGGATCTAAATGCTTGACATTTTCTTGTTGAGAGATGTTTTTGAGAGCTCAAAATGTTGTTTGGATCTTTGGTTGAGTAGCATGCTTGATTGCATTCATCTCTGTGTTTTTCTCTTCTTTGAAAAATTGTTTTTGAGCAATCTCGACAGCTTCTCGATATCTCTTGACAGCTAAGCTATTTATCGAGCCTCTTGATCTTCCTTTCTCGACAGCTGTTATTGCAATTTCAATCCATCGAAGTTTTTGAGAATTTGTCTCGATAGCTTCTCGACAGCTTCTTGATCCATCGAGGAAGTTTCTGTATTCTCGATAGATACTCGATAGCTTCTCGATCCATTGAGGTCACTTTGCTGTGGACACCTCTCGATAGCTCCTCGACAGCTCCATTTGTCGAAATTTAATCCATCGAGAATTGTGTTTTCCTATATAAAGCTTCAGCGCGATTTTCTCTCATTTTTCTCCGATCTCTCTCGATACTTTCTGACCCCTCACCTCCCCAAACACTTTTCTCTCTCTCTAAACCTCTTGCCCAAGTGATTTTCGGCCTAGATTGATCTTCTTTTCTCTGGTAAGATCTTGTTTTCCCTCTTTTTCATGCATTTCATTCATATAGATCTAGGTTTTAGTTTTTTTAAAAACTTTGGGGTTTTTAAAATTTGATGAGGTTTTTGCAAAATTTTTTGGTTGGGTTTTGTTTAAATGATCTTCAATGTTCATGCATTGCATCACATTTGCATTTTAACAATATTTCATGCATTATAGATGTGTGTTTACTATGTTGAAATCATGTGTGATGGTAGGATTGGATTGGGTTGAGCCCATGCTTATGCATTTTTCATGCATACGTACCATTTTTTTTCTCTATCTTATTGATATTGATCTGTATTGGTACTTTTCTGTTTGTCCCTCTCTCTCTCTCTCTCTCTCTCTTTCTTTCTTTCTGTTAGTTGCTCTATGGCACCTAAGCGTAAGTCTACTCCATCCCGAAACCCTCTTTGTTCTGGGGTAGCTTCTTCCTCTGTTGATTCTACCCCCTCTCACATTCGGTTTCGTGATGAGAAGGCCCGTACGGACTTCTCGGAGAACTTTTCATGATGTGGTATTCATTCGGAATGCTAAGTCGTCCTATCAGACTTTTTCGATACTGACCTTCCCACTATCATTTACAGTAGGGGTTGGGAGTCACTTTATGGCATCCCGGTCACTTGTCCCTCCGTGATCATACAGAAGTTCTACTCCAATATGCACAGATTTGATTATTCTGTACCTCAGTTCATCACTCGCGTTTGAGGTACGCGCATTGTAGTCACTCTGGATCTTATATCCGAGGTGCTACATGTCTTGAGGATAACGCATCCCGACTACCCCGGCAGTGATCATCTTAGGATTGTGTCCAAAGACGAACTCTCGTTTCTCTTCCGTGAGACACCTTCCTCTTGGGGTGACCGTCAAAACACCCCTTGCTCGGGCTTTGCAAAAGGTCCGAGGTTCCTTAACATGGTGATGACATTTGTTCTCCATCCATTGTCTCACTATAACTCCATTATAAAGTCTTGTGCTCGATTTTTGTTATCCCTTCTTGAGGGACTTACTATTGATTTTTCCTCTCACTTTATACTCTCCCTTATAGATGTCTATAAGGATACGGCGACCCGTGATAAGCTCATTTTCCCTTCGGCTATCACGCGGATTCTCCGCCATGCGTCTGTCTCCTATCCTAAGTCTTCACACTTCTCAGTCATATGTGCCATAGACGCAGTGACTGTTAGATGGAGCGAGGCCCAGCTTTGACCGAAGCGGCCACAGACCGAGATGGCGACTCCTCTGGCTTCTTCTGCTTCATCCACATTCATTCCTTCTTCTTCTACAGGTGGTGTGACCCTTAAGGCGGTCATGGCGCAGCTTCAGCGCATGGATGCTCTCCTTGACACACTCAGTGATGAGTTGTGTCAAGTGAACACCCGTGTCAGTCGTATTGCACGACGGCAGGCTTGCCTTGGTGGCTTTGTGGTGACTCCGAGGGTGATGATGATGATGATGAGGATAAGGATGCTAGCTCTTCCGGTGACGACGAGGTGACTGCTTGAGTTACTTGCCCTTTGTCATTCGTGACAAAAAGGGGAAGTAGTTTTGGGTATGAGAGTAGTCATGTTCTTAGGGGGAGAGTTAGTATAGGAGATACTTTTGTTAGGGGGAGTTTTTTCTTTTTGAGGGATGTAGTGAGGACTTTTTGTATCTTTTCTTTTCTTTACCTTTTAGATACATTGTTCTTACATTGTGATAGCAAACCTTGTATTCTTATTGATATATATATATATATTTAGGTTGTTATTACATTCTTTCACCTAACTCTTCATGTGTTGTTTCTTTTCTCTCTTTATGCACATGCTTCTTATTTATTGTATGCAATCTTTTATATTTCTGCTTCACACTAAGATGCCGTGATGAGTTTTGTTTAAACTGTTTCAGAAATACAAGTTGTCAAAGTCTTTCTTGCAATGAACTCTCTTCTTGCAAAGTTTTTCAAGAGTTTGTGTTAGGATTAGATTTTATTGTATTCAACAAGTGAGTATGGGTTGAGTGATTTATGACTTCTCTCATATGATCATTTGTTTGTTGTGGTTTTGTCATTGATTGCCAAAGGGGGAGATTGTTAGGACATATGTGAATCATGTTAGGAACATATGTCATCTAGAATTGGCTAATCCTTTAACAAAATGCACTTTACTTGTAATAGGGTAGATCTAGGATGTGTTTAATACTTCAAGGAACAAGAGTCCTAGTCCAAGTCTTAAAGCCATGCAAATCTGTCCAAGAAACAAGTGAAGAAGTTTTGAATTTTAAAGCTCAACAGCTAGCTCGACAGATAGCATCTATCGAGGTTTAAAAGGGATCTTCAGTTCGATGCTCGATAGCTGCTCAATAGATAACCTATTTATCGAGATTTACGAAAATCAGTTTTCCAAATCTGATTTCACACAAATCCGTGTATATTTGTTTATGCTTTCTTTTCTCATAAACCTAAATATATATAAGGATTATTTTAAGGGCCGTCACAGCTGATGCAAGTGAGTGCAACTTGATGCAAGTGAGTGCAACTTGATACAAAGGTTTTTCACAAGCATATTGTGACCGGAGACATACGCCCTAATTCATCTTTCTCTAAAAGAAGCTGCTGTGTTTGTATGCCGTAGGGTTTTGTAACCAAGGAGTTTCGTGATCTTCATCGTGTTGATGAACTGAAGAACTTTGCAGCCAACATCCTTCTCAAGTTGCTGGTTAGTCACGTACTTGGATTCGGGCATTGATTGGTTAGTCACGTACTGGGAGCCGTGCATTGAAAGGAAAGATTGTCACTACAGAACAAGTCCAATTATGTATTGGGGTAAGGGTTCAACTATAAGTTGGTATTAGGTACTAGGATTCCTTTACTTGTAACTGCTTGTTTTGATAATAATGGATTCTCGAGAGTGGTGACCTTAAATTCACCCGGTGGGGTTTTGCCTCGGTGATTTTTCCCATTCGTAAACAAATCACCGTGTCAACTTTATTTTCCGCTGCATATTAACTTAGTTGGTGATTTGTTTGTACTACCACGCGTATTGCATGTTAATTGAATTAATTAATTAACTTGGCTAATTAATTGGTTAATCATCACAAGGGTTCAATACATTCTTGGCCTATCATATATGTTGACTCAAAAGTGAAAGATTTAATGAAGATCTGTAAAAAAGAAGGAGGCAAGGTGCGAATGTATCTTTTGCTTGGTATCATACAATAATTTCAATCAACCTTCAATTCAAATGCATAGAAGGGATCAGCAGCGTACTGGCACATATCCATTTGGTTTTGTCACAATGTCTATAATAATCGATACTTCACGAACAATTGTGTCTTCTTTTTATATTAAAAAAATAATAGTATAAATTAAATATTATAAATATAAAGTTGTATTTAGAACCACATTATTTCAAACTTAAATGACACGATATACTATGTGCATTGCTAAGTGTACAAAGTATAAAATCTTAACAATAAAATAGATTGTGAGATGATTTGATTCATTTCTCACATAATAATGGTTTGCTTTAAATAAATTCATGATAAAGTTTTCCATTCATGTGAGATGAGAGGCCACTAACCGAAGTGGTGAATAGTTTTCACCAAAATATATATATTTGGTAAAAGGTTTTTACATCTATTGACTTGGAACCTGTTTGGGATAGTCTCAAAATGATATTTATGATTGATTACAAGCCTTCAGATACACTTTCCCTTCCAATTACTCTCGAATGCTAAATGTTTTACATGCTTCGATGAAGCTTGTTGTATATTACTTCAGGGAGGAAGGAAGGAAAAAGGTTCTAACAAAAATACTAAGCCAAATTAACAAGCTTTACCATATACACATTTCAAAGAACCAGCACTAGACGTCAGAGCAGGCACCATTAATCCATGAGCAACCACAAATGATTGAGCTTGAGAGTAGTATGGATCGCAATTTCCCCACCCAGATTGAACAAAGTAAGCTCCATTGAGAAATACATCGTTAGAAGACCTCCATTTCCAATTCTTCCATTCATTGCTTGCTTCTCTCTTGGTAACATGTCATACAAGAAAGAGACATGCCCTAAGAAAATCTAAAGCAATTAAACACATCTATATCATTCCGAATAATTCACTCGCTAGTTGCTTCCAAAGGTTTTAGTGAACATCTT